>RBNI01005594.1:0-12360 GCA_003990745.1 Jimgerdemannia flammicorona
ATATATACATAAGTATTTATATTAAATTAATTTTATCTAAAATCTCAACTATTTAATCTATAAATAAAACTTAAGTAAAATATCTATAAGTATATGAATTATATTAATAATCTAATAAATTAAGTAAATTCTCTCAATATATCTGTAAATTATATCAGTAATAAAGATAAGATTCTAATACTTATATATAAGAGATCTTTCAGAAGTATATAATATTATTATTGTAGCTATTGTAACAGTGATCCCAGAATGATGACATCAGTACAGGAGACAGTCTTTTCTTGCAAGCCACTAGATTGGAGTATAAGAAGATCATACGGTATACAAGATGAGCAACAATGACCAACTGTGAGTCATTGTGACCACAATACAAGTATCCTAAGAAATATAAAAGAAGGATCAAGGAACCACAGTAGCAGCAACCAACAAGACCCACTAATCCCAAAATAGCCCAAAGACTTACTACAAACAAAATGCCTGCTGCCTGCCAAACCTCAAGGTCAAGGAACCACCAAGGCACCTCAGTTGAAGAAAGGATGTTTCAAGACATCAAAAGAGCTATGAGGACCCACACAAGAAGAACTCCTAGTATCAACCTGAGTACTGGTGACCCTTATTATTATATTCTCTACTGCTGTGAAATGGAAATAAGGATCACCATTACTACCAAATGCCTCCAAATATAGCAGGAGTACGAAATAGGAAACCTCCTCTACTGGAAGTTCCCACAGGCCAGCACTCAAGAGCTACAAGATACCACTTCTATAGATATATGCGAAACAAGAATAGCTAAAAAGATCTATCAGATCTTCAGGCATATACCATAATTGATCCCCAACTTGGAGTATATTAGAGTCTCAGATTTCAGAGACCTGTCATCCTACTATATTAATACACTAGAAGCTAGGGTGGCTACAGAAGCCCAGTCCACTATCACCCTCAATAGTGATGAAGTAGAAGACTTCTGGCATCCCATCCTTCAGAACAACCCAGACCAATTCCTACAAGGATTGATCTCAGTATTCCAAGGCCCAAATATTCAGATTAGACCTCTCCAAGACTCCACATTTGTTCCTTATTTTGTAGAAGAGAACCTCATAGATTGGAGAGCCCTTGATTTCCCTGCCACCAAACATGATGACATCATCAGCGATGATGTCATCCCACATAACTTTGACATATGTGAAATGCATAACAAAGCATGCAAAGTATGTGAAATGTGTGACCTATATGATGAATTTATAGACCTCATCTCCTTTGAAGATATCCTGATCTCTGATGATGAGGATGAAGCCCCCATGGTCTTGAACTTTCTGCTCTAAGTTCTTTGTTACACTGAATAATACCAGCACCAGTATTCTGATGTGATACCAAATTATACCAATATCCTGAACCTATACAACCATCAGTGCTGACCCTAGAACTTAGTAGTTTTTCCTACCCTAGTATTTTATTTTAGTTATTGGAATTTATATTTAGCTTTATATCTTAGCAACCATTGAATTATATTTTATATAAATACCGCTCTTATTTCCTCTGAAATAAAGTCAGTTCTAGTTTCACTTATATATACTTCCTTGCAAGCAATCTAAGAGATAACAAGACAGTTAAAGATAAGAAGTTTGAGGATTATAAGACCTTGGGAAGGTACTCCAATAAGAACTTGCTTATAACAAACTTGAGTTAGTCTAAGAGATATACCTTGAAGAGAATCTGGCATATTTGAAGGACTCAGTGACTACTACATGACAACTTGGTGCCTATTGGCTGGTGATTCAAGATGAATCCCTCACTTTCAAGCTGAAAAATGAACAACCCCCACAACAACTACCCTGACTACAAGAGTCATCCCTGTAAGAATTCAAGATAAGATGGAAATACACCCCCCCATATTCTATAGATATACTACTGAAGAGTCAATCCTGACCTTCATTGAAGACTTTGAACAATTCACTGCTATATGAGCTCTTGGTGTGGATGCACAATTGGCCCTTCTACCAGTCAACCTCAGAGGACCTGCCAGAGACAAGTTCAATGTAGCCACTATTGCTAATGCTGATATAGTCAAACTTGCCAATATGAAGGCCTTTCTCAGAACAACATATTATACCAAAGAGATCAAGCAAGCTCTCAAAGATCAACTCAATACTATCTGCCAGAGACTTAGTGAAGATTCTAACTCATTTTATACCTGAATCTGTCACCAGATTGTCTTGACTAGCTATAATGACCACCTCAAGGAACAAATAGTAGATTCAACCTTCCTCAAAAGAGTTTACCCTGAAATTGCCCTAGCAATCTGGTCTACCCCAGCTGCACTGACCCTTGATCAGAAAGTGGTCTTTGCATAGAGATATTGGACTGCCAGACACCCTGCCAAACACTCAATGGAGAAAATAACTGGCATCAAGATAGAGCCATCAAAACCAACCAGTATTATATCTACTACAGTTGTAAACAGATAACCAACCCCACCTACCCCCAAGACAGCCAAAGCTGACCCAGTGGAAGAACTTGCCAAGTAGTTTGTCGAGATGACTGCACACCTTGGTGATGTTGTTAGAGAAGTCTGAAGCACCAACAGGAGACCAGTGCAGAGATTTGTAGCCACTACAGAAGAACACAATATCACATGCTTCAGATGTGGAGAAGAAGGCCACTATGCAAAGAATTGCATGACCAAAACAAGATGTAAAGCTCAACCAAGCAATGCTAGCAGAACCAGAGAACAAACCAATACAGTAGTCATTGAGGAGATTGGTGACACTGATGATAAAGAATACTACAAGGAGCTCAAATTCTACCTTGCTACTAAAGATACTAGAACCTGGTCCAAGCTCTATGATAGAAAGAGCAACAGCAAGCCAGTTGGAAGACCAAAGAAGACCCCAGCTGTCACTATTCAAAGCAAGACCCAACTTAAGGAGATTGATCAAGATATAGAGTTAGATGAAGCTGCCCGCCAAATTACTGAAGGCACTACTCCAGTCTCAGAAGAAAGCAAAAGCAAGAAGGAACAGAAGCTATATAAGACCAAGATCTACTAGTATGACATCTACAAGGATCTCAAGGAACAGAAGGTCAATGCCACTTTTGGACAGCTAGCTGAAGTCTCTGCCTTTAGACAGTAGTTGAGAGTAGGACTTGCAACTACTGCTAAGAATCAAGAGTACAAGATTGTAGAAGCTCACAATGCACAGAAAGAATTTGAGAACTCAGGTAAAGAATCCAAAGACCAGTACAAGACATCAGCTTATACTCTATGCCAGATCGAAGACTATATCTTTGATGCTATCATTGATACTGGTGCTAGAGGATATCTCGTGAGTAAGAAGGCAATTGACCACCTAAGTTGGGATGTTGAAGAGTCTACCAAGATGGTCTATGTTACAGCAGATGGTATACAAGCTACCCCCCTTGGCAAAATCTGAGAAGTCTCCATCAAGATAGAAGGAGCTACCATCCCAGTAGATGTGATTGTTACAAGCACCATCAACTACGACATCCTTATTGGCAACCAATGGCTTCATAAGACCAAGACCATCATTGACCTCAATGCCCAGAAGATGCAGATCAACTATAGAGAAAGAAAGGTATGAGTCTCTATCAATATCTACAAAGGAGTTCTACCAGATATGGAGAAAAGAGATGAAGAGAACACAGAGGTCTTCATGTACTCAATGAATAAGAATAAGGACAAGACACTCAAGCTCACAGATGAGCAGTGGTACAATAAGATCATTGATAGCTATACCCCTCAAGGAAGATGCCCCTATAGTATTAGGATATACTGCTCTGAACACCTGAATGACTGCTGGTTCTATATTAGTGAAGTCAGGAAAATCCACCAATAGAAACATAAGCAAGAAGCCATAGAAGCAAAGAGGAAAGCTGAAGAAGATGACCAGCCCCCAGATCTTCAGGCTGACAGTGACGATGAGGAGGAACAAGAATCAGACATCACCCTCAAGGTTAAGAAGTTTCACCCCAAAGCCAAGATCCCAGAATACAAGACTGAAGGAGCTATAGAAATGGACCTTGCCAGTATTCAAGATACTACTCTTGAACCACAGACCACCACTCTACTTGGTACTGGAATTGGAGTCAAGCTGCTAGAGAACTATGCCAGAATTATCAAGACCAGGAGCAGTCTGGCCAAAAGTGAAATCTCAGTTAAAGGAGGAGTAATTGACCCTGATTACACTGGTGAGATCTTCCTCATAGTTAGAAATCACAACCACACCACCCTCTTCGAAGTTAAGAAGTATGATAGGATTGGCCAGATGCTGATCCACGAAATCAAGAAACTCAAGATCATTGAAGCCATTGAACTCATCAAGACCAAGAGAGGAGAACAAGGCTTTAGATCTACTGGAAGAGGAGCCTATGCCACCACCAAGATTACCAAACTTGAACACAAGAAAGACAAGAACCAGAACAAGCACACATATACTATTGGAGAAAACTTTCCCCTAGAAGAACAACTTCTCAAGAACCTGCATCAGAATAAAGAAGTACTTGCTACAGACTTCAGGGATATTCACAATCAAGAACCCAAGTACTATCATAAAGTTGACACTGGTGATACCAAGCCTATCTACCAGAAAGCCAGACCCATATCACTTGCCTACAGAGAATAGCTGCAAGCAGAACTCAAGGAAATAGAAGAAGCTGGAATCATCAAACAAGCTATCAGTCCCTGGGCTTCACCTATTGTCCTCACTCCAAAGAAAGGAAGCAAGCCTGGAGAGTTTGCACCAAGACTCTGCATTGACTACAGGAAGCTCAATGCCATTACCAAGAAGGATAGGCAGCCCTTGCCAAATATTTAAGAAATCCTTACCACCCTTGGAAGTGAAGCCAAATACTACACCACTCTGGATCTGTTCTCAGGCTTCCATCAGATTGGTCTCATTCAAGATGCCAGTGAGAAATCAGCCTTCATCATACCTGATGCCACCTATATCTATCTGTGAATGTCATTTGGAATGTGTAATGCCCCAGCAAGCTTCCAGTGAATGATGAACAGAGTCTTCAGCAATAAGATTGGAAAATGGCTCTTTGTCTATATTAATGATATGATCATCTTCAGCAACACAGTACGGGAACATATTAATTACATACAGCTAGTCCTCAAGAAGCTCAAGGAGCATGGCCTCTACATCAAGCCCAATAAATGTAAGTTTGTGGCTCAGGAAATCACCTATCTAGGATACCTCATCAACCAGATTAGAATCCACACAGACCCTATGAAGATTGAGGCTATTGCAGCCTATCTGAGACCCAGAACAATTACAGAAGTCCATGCTTTCCTTGGACTGGCCAGCTATTACAGAAGATTTATTAAAGGATATTTCAACATTGCAGCACCTATCTATGAGCTACTGAAGAAGGAGACCAAATTTGAATAGACCAAGGAGCATCAAGAAACCTTCAATGAACTCAAGACCAGGTTGACCCAAGCACCTATCCTCAGAAGACCAGATTGGAACCTAGAATTCATCCTGCAGACAGATGCAAGTACTATAGGACTTGGAGCAGTCCTAGCTCAGAAGAAAGATGGATACAAATATGTCATCTCCTATGCAAGCCAAGGTACTCATGGAGCAGAACAGAACTATGAGTCATGCAAGCTCGAATGCTTAACAGTAGTTTGGGCAGTAGACAAGTTCCACTACTACCTAGTCAGGAAATACTTCACCATTCAAACAGACCATTCTGCTCTTGCCTGGCTATTCCACACTCTGACCTCCAAAGGAATATATGCCAGATAGATCTACAGGCTACAAGAGTATGATTGTACTGTCAAGCACTGCTTAGGAAGAACCAATACCAATACTGATGCACTCTCAAGGACACCCTGAAACACTCCCATCAAGACTATTCAACATGAATAAGGAGCTATACTATGGATTAATCAGCTATCTTGAGTAGCGAAAGATACCCAACCACCTCAAACCCTGGACAATCACCATCATCAACCAGACTTGGAAACAGTTTGAACTAGACAATACTACACTTAGAAAAGGAGGAAAGCTAGTAATACCCAAACATAAGAAGTATCAAGTAATGAAGGAAGTACATGAGCAAGGACACCTAGGAGAAATTAACACATATGACAAGGCAAGAAGAACTATATAGTGGCCCAAGATGGAAGAAGACCTGTGCCAATTTGTCAAAGGGTGTGACAAGTGCCAAAAACAGAAATAAGATCAGCAAGACCAGGCACCCAGGTCATCAAGAGTTGAGCCTATCTCCTTCTATCACATTGCAATGGATATCATTAGACTACTACCAGTAACACTATCAGAAAACCACTATATTATAGTTATTATAGACCTCTTTACCAAATAGATAGAGGCAGGAGCATTACAAGAAGCCAATGCCCTCTCTATAGCTGACTTCTTGTACCAAGAAATCATCTGCTGCTACAAGACACCAAAGTAAATCACAACAGACCATGGCACAGAATTTGTCAATAGATTTCACAAGATAATGTATCAGAAATACAAGATCCAGCACATCAAGACTACTATGTACCACCCTCAAGAAAATAGACAGACAGAGAGAACTAACAAAACTCTCAAGAACATCCTAGCAAAGATCTCAGAGACATATGAGAATTAGGATAACTATCTCCCAACTGCCCTCTCTGTCCTATGAGATATACAGTCACAGAGCACACACTTTACCCCAAGAGAGCTGCTCTTCAGAGAAGAAGATTCTGATGAAATCTCAGCTACAAATCTAGACCTAACTTGGAGACAGATTGATGCAGAAATCCAGAGACTACACCAAATCAGGAAAAAGGCTGAAGATTATATCACCAAGTCATAAGTACTGATAAGGAAGAATACAAAAAAGAATCACAATGCCCTAGAACCCATCTGAATTGGAGAAAAGGTTCTACTGTATCAAAATATAGTAGAAGCCTCATAGTCACAAAAACTGGAGCTCAAATGGGAAGGATCCTTCTATGTGCAAGATATCAAGAGAACTACCTTCTGGCTTAGAAAAATCTCAGGGACTATACTGCCTACTATGGTACATAGGAACAGATTCAAGAAGTACTACAACCTATATAAGAGAAGCAAAACATGATAACTGCCTATGAGGTTCTAGTCCGTAAATCATAACAGTATGTCCCATGACTAGCAGGCTATCTGTCTGGACTATTCTCTAAGGAATACGGTACTGGCAACTACTCATCCATGAGACTTTTGAAGTCAGAGAAGTTCAAACTATCAACTGATTGGTCAAGATCAGAATCAGGCCCTTGCTCTATATGAAGGAAGTGACCCTTCACCATTATACCAAAATACAAAGAGAAGATGCCAGCTATAACAGTTCTAGTTTCTAAATAAGGAAGCAACTAGTTCTGGTAGTTCTAAGTAGCTTGAAGAGATACTTAAGGACTCAAGTGTTTTTGAAGGATTTTGAGGAGAAAATATTCTAAGGCTTTATTCATGAGAATAAAGGAGATATTTATACAAGATCTGACAGAAGGATCCAGAAGGATCTGAGAAATCAAAGGAAAATGCCAAGAGGAAAGTTCTTGACAAGATAATAAATGATGATAAATAAAGTTCTATAAGTTTCCAGAACATTCAGTAACTAGCTAAATAAGTACTAGAGGATGTTTGGTACCAAGAAAGGATTTCTAAGCATTTGGAAAGTACTGGAAGATCATAGAATATTGAAGAAAGACAAAGAAAAGAAATAAACTATACTAAAATGTTACATCTCCCCCTCCTTAAGAATCAATGTCCTTATTGAATTCTCAAAGTTATACATAATAAACAGTAATACTAAAAGAAACTTCAAATTAAATATATCGACTCATTGGCAAGGATTGGCCGTCCTTGTATAAGGCAAGGGCCAAAGTATCATCTTGATCAGATGAGAACTGGTTCAAACCTCATTGGTTGCAGGATTTATAGGAGTTTCCTATATCTCTTGTTTCTGATGCTGTATCTCTTAGAGAGCCCCAATGCATAATGTGCCTGATCAGTATAGTAGGTTGTCTACTATCCAAGAGGAGAACCTCATGGGCAGTCAATGAGTTCCTTTTTACTTGAACTCTTGGATGAGGTCTTGGGAGTTCTTGAGATTGGTGGCAGGTTCCCAGGTAGTATTATATTCAGAGTAACCTATCTACTTGATTAGGTATTCTATGTGACAGTATCGAACTCACTTGTCTAAGATTTTCTCAACTTCATACTCAATGTGGTCTTCAACTATGACTGGTGCTGATGGTGTTAGAATTCGGCCAGGATATGGAGGTGACTGGTTCCAGGTCTTGAGTTGTAACATATGGAATACTGGGTGTATACATATGGTTGTTGGCAAGTTGAGGTGGTAAGACCAGGTAGAGACTTACTCAGTAATCTCAAAGGGTCTAAGGTACTTGAGCAGGAATTTGGCTGACTGGCAGTTGACTTGAGATTGAGCCTTGATGATGTCGGCTTTGAGTAGAACCATATCACCAATATTGTATATGACATCTCACTGCTTCTTATCTGCATACTTAGCTTGATGTTGCTGAGCCTTTTGCAGGTTCGTAGTGGTGATCTTGAGAAGGGAATCCATTTTGTCAATAAGGTTCTGGGCTGTAGAGACTTGTATGTGACTGGATTGCTAGAATGAGACTAGGCTTGCAGAGGTCTCGGGGTTTTGACTGTGAAGTAACTGAAATGGGGAAAGGCTAGTTGATAATTAGTTGGTATTATTGTAGGCAAACTCAGCATAGGTCAGATAGTGGTCCCAATCATCTTGCTCATAAGACACATAGTTTCTGAGCATTTGTTCAAGTGTTCTGTTCATTCACTCTGTCTGTCCATCAGTTTGAGGATAGAAGGCAGTGGACATAGCAATTTGGATTTCAAGGGTCTTGAAGAGTGCTTGCCAGAAGTGACTTGTGAACTTGGGATCATGGTCACTAATAATTACTTGGGAAAGTCCATAATGGCAGAAGACAGTCTTGAAGAAGATTCTTGTAATTTCTAGGGTAGTGGCATTGGTTGTGGTTGGCTTGGCAATTGTAATCTTGGTGAGATGGTCCACAAATACAACAATAGCATCATAGCCTATTTTGGTTCATGGGAGTTGCACAATGAAGTCCATTGTGACTTGTTTGAACTTCTTGGTCAGAATTGACAAGAGTTGTAGAAGACCAGTAGGTACTTGGTTACTTGACTTATTTCTTTGGCAAAGATCGCAGCTTTGGACATACTCCTTGATTTCCTTAAGCATATTTGGCCAGTAGTAGTCTCATTGAATATTCTTGATAGTCTTCTCAGTTCCAAGGTAACTGACTAGTAGGGAGTCATGGTATTCATGAAGAATCTTATACCATAGTTCAGGGTTAGCAGGAATATATACTTTATCTTGATAGTATACAAGGTTGTCTTTGATGGTGTACTTTTCCTTAAATTCCTTGGTATTCCTTTGTAGAACCAGAGAGTCTTGTTCATATACCTTCTTGATCTGATTGAGAAATTCAGGTGCCATGGTGACTTGTAAGATCACAGTAAGATCAGGTCTTCTTGACAGTGCATCTGGTACAACTAGAGTTTTGTCAGGCTTGTAGATGATATTTGGGGTAAAGGTCTGAAGTAGTTGACTCCACTTGGCTTATTGGTGAGAAAGGGTTGGTTGAGTGTTGATATACTGAAGGGACCTGTGATCGGTGATCACATCAAACTCAACTTCTTCTAGATAGTATCACTAGGTTTTGAGGGCATGTATGATTGCCAAGAGTTCCTTTTCGTGAGTAGCCAGCTTTTGTTCTGCTGGGGACAATTTTCTTGACTCAAAGGCAATAGGTTGATATCCTTGACCATCATCTTGGGAAATGACTGCACTAATGGCAAAGTTAGATACATCTGTAGTGACTGTGAACTTCAAGTTTGGGTCCATGTTTCTCAGGACAGATGCATGGGTCAGGCAGTTCTTGAGTTCTTGAAAAGCTTGTTGACAGAAAGCATCCCAAATATAGGGGACATAGAGGTCAGAGTTGGGTTCCTTTCACAGGAGGTTTGTCAAAGATTCTGCAATACCAGAGAAGTTCTTAACAAATCGACAGTAGTATCCAGCCAGACCAAGGAAGGACCTGAGTTCAGTGAGGTTTGCTGGTATAGGCCACTGTTCAATGGCTTGTATTTTCCTTGGGTCTACTTGAATTTCTTTAGCTGATACAATGTGTCCAAGGTATTCGACTTGATCCTTAAAAAATTCACATTTCTTGAGCTTTGCATAGAGCTTGTTCTCACGGAGGATCTTGAGGACTTGTTCAATATGCTTGAGATGTTCTTCTTCAGTGCTACTGAAGATCAGGATGTCATCAATATATACAAGTACAAAGATATAGAGCTGGTCCTTGAAGACAGTTTGTATGAGATCTTGAAAGATTGCTGGTATATTAGTAAGACCAAAGACCATGACTAAAAATTTGTAGAGTCCAAAGGGTATCATGAAGGCAGTCTTGGGTATGTCTTCTGGCTTGATTCGAATTTGGTGATATCCAGAGGTGAGATCAATCTTAGTGAAGTACTTTGCATTCTTAAGGGTATCAAAGATTTGATCTATGAGTGGTAGTGGGTAGTGGTTCTTGACTGTAATCTTGTTGAGTACTCAGTAGTCTATATACATTCACAGAGTATCATCTTTTTTCTTGACAAATAGGACTGGAGAGCCAAAGGGTGACTTGCTTGGCTGAATGGCTCCTTGCTTGATGAGTTTATTGAGTTCCTTCTTGACTGCTTCAATTTCGAATGGAGATATGCGGTACATTTTCTTCTTAGGTATAGCTGCATCAGGTACTAACTTGATTTCATAGTCATGGTCTCTTGAAGGTGGTAGACCAGGTAGTTTGTCCGGGAAGATATCTTTGTACTTGTTCAGCAGTAACTTGATGCTTTCACTAATTGATAGCTTCTTGTCTTCTTTCTTTGATTAGATCAGTACCACAAAGGCACAGGTAGTTTTCTTAAGAGCCTTCTTGAACTGAATTGCTGAAAGGGTAGCAATTGGGGTTCTCATCTGAGTCTTGTCTGGCTTGATGGTAATGTTGGCTCCATCCTGAATCAAGGTGACTTCATTCTTGGTCCAATCAATCTGAGGGTTGTGCCATATAAGCCAGGGTTTGCCTAGGATCAGGTCATGGTCTCCTAGTGGTGCTACCTCGAAATCTAAATGTTCCCAGTACTTCTGGATCTTGAGGAGAAGTTTAGTAGCAATTGAGTCAATTGGTAAGGTGGTGCCATCTGCAGTGACAACTCCACCATTCTTGCTAGCTGGTTTGGTAAGAATCTTGAGCTTATTGATGAGGTTCTTGTTGATGAAGTTCCCAATAGCTCTACTGTCTATAAGAACATCTAGTTCTTATCCCTTGACTAGACCTTTGAAAATGAGCATTGAATTGGCTCAGTTCTCAGCTATGCTTGCAACTTTGTCAGTACTGTCAAAGCCTTTCTGATCTCACTTGGTTGAAGACAGCTTGGTGACTTCTTTGACAACTGGTAGGGTGGCTTACTCCAGGATGAGCTGTGCAATTCTGTCTCCTTCATTGATGGTATATGGTTGGTTCTTATGATTGACTAGCAGGACTTGCATTTTATCTTGGAAGTCGGGATCAATAACTCCAGCACCAATATCCAATGAGTGCTTGAAGCTGAGGCCAGATCTTGGTGCAATTTTTGCATAATATTCCTTAGGAATTTTGACTAAAAGGCCAGTTGGAATGAGCCTTCTCTCATGTGCTGGAATAGTGACTTGTTGTACTGCTTAAAGGTCTAAACCAATGGCTCCTTCTAACTGTATCTGGGCCTTGGAGTTGACTCATATGAAATTGAGTATGACTTCTTGTTCAACTGATTGACCTTGAGTGTCTTTGAACAGGACCAGAATCCTCTTTGGTTTGGCAGTTTTCTTGGGACATTTAGTTGCAATGTGACCAGACTGATGGTAAAAGAAGCAGGCTCTAGCCTTCTTGAGGTGCTCCTTTTCCTTGAGTGTAAGCTTGCCTTTCTTGTTCTTGTCAATAGTGTCTAGGTCCATGGGGGTAGGTCCAACAGTTCTGACTTTGGGTTCCTCCCTTCTGTGGTTGTTATTGTTGAAAGATGGTCTCTTCTGTTCAAAGCAGTGACTATAGGTGATAACATCAAACCTATCAGCAATTTTCATTGCTGTATCTAGATCCTTGGATTCTTCTAGTTTGACATGAACTCAGGTTTGACCTTTCAGACCTCAGATGTACTTTTTTTTTTTTTTTTTTTTTTTTTTTTTTTTTTTTTTAACGGACTCATGTCCCGCAGATTTTTATTGGAAGGGAACCTAGACTATATAGGCCAAAACCCTCCC
>RBNI01005595.1:0-12359 GCA_003990745.1 Jimgerdemannia flammicorona
AAAAAAAAAAAAAAAAAAAAAAAAAAAAAAAAAAGGATAAGACCTCCCAGCTGATCTGACTCCTCCTTTCAGCCCAGATCTACCCCTTGGCCAGCTTCATCAATCTCTTTACTACCCAGGCTGGGAAGTCCAAATGATAAGCCAGATACCACACCTTCAGTAGCCAATAGACATTCAGAATTGAAACTTGACCTGCCAGAGACAATTGGCAGCCCCCCCAACTCCGCAGGGCCTCCTTTCAGATGCCAACCCTCTGCTCCCACCAACGTCGGGGCAGCACTGACCCATATACTGACAGATAAATACCCAAGTACTGAACCGCCTTGCCAGCAGGAACAATAGTACCAATAACCTCCCCTCCCACCAGACCATTGCCTAATACCAATGTCTCGCACTTATGCCAATTGAGCCTAGCCCCGGAGTTCGCCTCATACCACTCCACTGTTTTCTTGAGTTTCTCCATATCCATGACCGATCCCAGGCTGACCACCATGTCATCTGCAAAGGCCCCTACTTTCCACTCAATACCAAAGATAGAGAGCCCCACTATCTTCTGCCGAATTCTGTCTATAAAGGGCTCTAGAGAAAGAGCATACAAAATGGGGGACAGCGGGTCCCCCTGAGGCATCCCCCTACCCAAGGGAAACGCTACCCCTCTGTGTCCATTACATAAGAGTGCAGCCCTACTCCCTTCCAGTAGGCTGACCATGGCCATTTGGAACTGTTGTGGGACCCCAATCCTATCCAAAACCTTCACCAGCCAGACCTGGCACACTCGGTCATATGCCTTCTCCTGGTCCAGAAAGACCAGACATCCATCCAGTCCACTGGCTCATGCTCCTTCAATAACTCTGTGAACCCACGCGATGCCATCCCTGATGAGCTGGCCCCCTACAAATCCCCTCTGCTCATCCCCTAGGACTTGCTGGGCCACCTTTTACAACCTTGCGACCACCACCTTGGTAACCAACTTCCTGTCCATATCTAGTAACATAATCAGCCTCCAGTTCTTCAGTCCTCTCGCCTTTCTTTGTTCTTATAAAGCAATGTTACCAGCCCCAGATCCTGTTCTCCTACCCATCTCCCCAATTGTATAATCCAATCACACAGTGCTGTCATCTCTCCCAGTACTCCTGGGACTCCCACCATCTTTTTCCAGAAGTCCCAGGGCAGCCCATCCTCCCCAGGCACTGTACCCGAGGTTGTCATGGCAAGAACCTGGCAGATCTCCTCCTCTTGAACTAGTATTACTAAATCCCCCAGCCCAATTGCTTGTATAGGGTGCCAATCCTCCAATACTCAGTCAATGGCCTCAGTATCTGTCCCACCCTCCTCCTCACTCCACAATCCACTCCAATGCTCCTTTAATGATCCTAGAATGTCCTGTACCCTGTGTACCAATATTCCATCAGCATTTAGCACTCCCTCCCATCTTTGTTGCACCCTTCTTGCCTGAAGAGCTCTCATGAGAAACTTTGAGGGCCGCTCCCCTTTCTCCAACCCCTGCCAATGAAGCCGCGCTGCCAGACCTTGAACCCTTGCCTCTTCCTCATTCCACAGCACCTGTTGTAGCTCAACCATCTCCATTCTTGCCCTTATCACTCTCCAGTCCTCCTCTCTCTCCAATATCACCCATCTCGCCCAGTCCTCTAAGAGTCTAGCCAGTCGACAAGAAGCCCACCACACCTGTCACCTCCTCTGTCTCCCAGCCTCCTTACCAGCCTCACTTCAGAAGGTCCTGGCCATCTCCTTCAACCTCATCCACTGAATGCCAACTGGGGCACCCTCCTGCCTCCAGCACCCCACTCGCAGTTGAATGTCTTCAGCCCACTTATCCCACAGAATCTCATCATCTAGTAGGGAGGAATTAAGGCACCAATGTCCAGGCCCATCCCCACTCCCCCCAAAATGTCCCTGCCCCAAAAGCCCCCAATAATCCGACCAAGGACACCATTCCACCTCCAGCGACTTCCAAACATCCAAGCCCCAGCAGCTGGCTGTCAAGATCCAATCAATCCTCATCCCCAGGCCCCCAGCCCAGTGCATGTACACCCTCCTATCCCCCCAAAATTCTCTACCTGCATCCACCAGAGCACTCAGTCTTTCCACTTCCTCCCATACTGCCAGTCCTCCACTCCGCCCCTCAGCACCTCATCCTCCATCATTTCTATCCCTCAATACGTCTCTGACCATATTGAAGTCCCCACCAAGCATATCAATCCCAACCTCCACAAGAATCCCATTCTCCAGTAGGCCCTTCACCCAATCCACATGCTCACCCCATACCATGGGGCAGTAACAGGAGCCCACTGTAACTGGCTCCCAACCTGTGCATATCCACTCACCCCAGACCAATCTATCTCCCCAGCTCCGCACATCCCTCATCTTCCCTTTGTCTTTCCGCACCAGAATCCCAACCTTGCCCTTCCAGACTGCCTCGCCTCCCCACTCCTTCATCTATTCCAGTCTATCCAAGTCATCCTCACACCTGACATCCTGCAAGAGGAAGAGATCAGCCTCCAATCCTTTCAGCCAAGTAAAAATGTTCTTACGTCAATAAGCGCCCCATAACCCATTCACATTCAAAGAAAAGATATTGGTTGTACTGTTCATAGTAAAAAGATGGTGTGTTAATAAACTGTCTCTACTGCTCCATGTTTATCTTCTCCTGTGCCAAATCCAGATTATGTTCCATGGTCACCTCCTCCTCTTCAGCCCTCTGAGCCTCCAGTCCTGCCAACAGCTCATTCATCTCCCCATCTGCCTTCTCGAATTCCTCACGGTACTCCAGGCAGGCTTCCTGCCAGAGCTGCAGTCTATGATGCTTGGTCCAGCAGTATTCAGCCCTCTCTCCAGCGACTTCCGCCATCTCTGCCTCCCACTCCTTATCTACCTCATAGCCCTCCTCCTCCAGATACACCGCCAGGATCTCCACCTTCAATGTCATCACCACCCCTTCCCTCTGCAAAATCCTCACCCAATGCTCATTACTCATCACCCTCAGATCCACCTTACTGAGCTCCTCAGCCACCAGGTTATTCATCATCCTGTACATCCAAAGGAGGTTCTCCACCTCCTTTCCTCCAGGGGTCACCGGCCTCCCACCATCCAGCATTGTGGTGTCAGCCCCAGCACTCGCAGCCTCATCCCACTCCTCTGGGATGTCCACCAGTTCCTCCTCACCAACTGCCACCACTTGTCCCCCATTCGCTGCCTCCGGAACTCCAAATTGCACTCTCTGGGCTCCCTTCATTGGCACATCCTCCTCCACCCTGTTTCATGAAGCTGGGCCCCGCCTGATGAGGGGAGTAGATGTTGGAGAATTCTCCCATATCTCATCCCAAACCTCCAGTGTACCATCAGCATACGGGTCCTTGCCAGATGTCTCCCTGTTCTCAACAGTCCCCTTCCCAGCACTTTCACCTCCCTTGTCTGCCCAGACACTTGCTTTGGCCCCCTCTGTGGTCACCACCTTGCTTGTCTCCTTCTGAGGTCCCCCCTTCATCTTCGCCAGTAGTTCCCTCTGCCTCTTACATCCCTGATCTCGTTCCCACTGCACCTTACTCACTCGAAACCACTTCCCATCCACCACCTCCAAGTGCATCACCTCCTCGAAGGCCCTCTAAGCCTTTGCCTGCCATTCCACTGTACCGCTCAGCTCTTCCAGCACTTCCAATAGGTCCTCTTTCTCCTTCTCGCTCCCCTTCATCCTCGTCACCTTGCACATGATCACCCCCCAGACCATACCAGAAGGCCAGTCCCTTACCTTCCCTGTTGGCTCCTTTCCTGCCAACTGAATCCTCACATCCACATCTCCCGTCCTGAGCGAAGTCCCCTCCCAGACTCTAAATTCAATATCCACCACCTCTCCATACTCCGCTATGACCTCCTCAACTCTCTTCCTCATCTCCATCACCATCACCATGGGCACCCCTTTCACCAACAGTTGGACCACTCTGGGGTCCCATTTCAGACATCGAGCCATCAGTACACACACCTCCCTAACTACCAATCCAACCTTCAATGCTTCCTCCAACGGCTCAGCCTCCTCAAAACCCACCTCCACTCCTTCCAGTCCCTTCAAAAACTTTACAGATGCCGCTCCAGCCACCTGCTTAGCAATCAGCCCCAAGACTATTTTTGCTGTCACTGCTAGGCCTCGGAAGCACAGTGTCACTGTGAATGCCGAAATTGATTTCTTGAGTAACAGTGCCACCACCAGGCCCATCACACCATCTGCCAAATCCCCTTGTCTCCCAAGCCCCAGTCGCTCAGCTGCACCATCTACAGTCACATCTGGATTTTTTTCCAGATCAGCAGTCCCATCTCCATCAGCCATCACACCCCTCCCAGCCACTACACCTCCAGCCCCACCGCTCCCTCCACCAAGGACCACTCCCCCATGTACAGTCGCCTTCTCCATTTCCTTGCCTTTCTTCAACCAACTCTCCAGCCCTGATGCCTGCCTCCTCTCCTTCACCATCTCAGTAAAGCTTGTCCTCCCAGATCCCTGTCCTCTACTACCACCTCCTCTCCTTCCTCGCCCACCTGCCAGGAGCCCCTTCATACCTCCTCCCAGGCCAGGGCCTCTCCCCACTTGCTGCCAGTCGAACACACTCGGGCTGCCCTGCCCAGTACGCACCTCAGATTGCCTGTTGGTCACCATGTTGCTAGTCTCTTTTTCTCCAAAACGATGTTGTAGTTGCTTTCCGAATGTTGTGTAACCCGAGAGGTACCAGAGAGAGGCTGGTCTTCCATAAGGCTATGCCACCTCAGCATCCTGACCTCTGAGCCAAGTCTCCTCCCATCCTCAAAAACAAATAACCAGTGACTGGCCAGTCCCACCCAAATGGCCAATGCCCAGCCTAATGTCAGCCATTCCTTCCCCACTCCCTCCTCCAATCTATCTCTTAAATCCTCCCATTTCCCCCACATGCCAGCTCTCCTACACACTACCCCCAAATGATCCCCAATGTTCTGCCAAAAAGTACTAAGTACCTCACACTCTCCTAGCCAATGTTCAGGTATCTGTACATATCTCCCTTTCTGCCCTACATTAAAACACTCTTCACAGTTGAAGCAACCTCCCTCAATAAGGTGATCTGAGTGGAAGTTGAGCATGACATTCTGCCTCAGCACATGCCACCAGACCACCCAGTACTTCGGCGGCAGCTACCTCCTCACCTCAGCATACCAGACCCAAATGCTATACCAGTTCCACTCCTTGTCAATTCCTACTCCTTGCCAACTGCTAGGCCACAGATCCTGGCCTGGTCCCCACTGGCATTCAATCCCATCACCAATGTCAAACTCAATTAGGGGAATGCTGCCCAGTAACACTTGGTCCCATCTCCACATCGCTGGGTCCCAAGCTGCCTCTCCTTCATTTCTCTGCCACCTAATTCCAATGTGGCACACCCCCTCTGCCACTCCCCACCAGAAGCCTTTGTATCACAATTGTTCAGTATTCCAAAGGCCCACAAGTGCTAGGAGATCACCAGTCAAACCCCTCGGAGAGGACCTCATCTCCCAGACTTTCTGCAGTAGGGAGACCCAACCACCCCCTCTCAACTCCACTGCTCTCTTCAGCCACCACACTCTCAAGCAGTGCAGCCTCTTAGGAAAGTCAACCAGCCCAAGTCCTCCACTTACCACTGGTAAGGATAATACCTCCCAGCTGATCTGACTCTGCCTTCCAGCCCAGATTCATCCCTTGGCCAGCTTCATCAATCTCTTCACTACCTAGGCTGGGAAGTCCAAATGATAAGCCAGATACCACAACTTTGGTAGCCAATAGATATTCAGAATCGAAATGCATCCTGCCAGAGACAATTGGTGGCCCCCCCAACTCTGCAGGGCCTCCTCCCAGATGCCAACCCACTGCTCCCACCAAAGTCTGGGCAGAACTGACCCATATACTGATAGATAAATACCCAAGTACCAAACTGCCTCACCAGCAGGGACAATGGTATCAATAATCTCCCCTCCCACCAGACCATTGCCTAACACCATTGTCTTGTACTTATATCAATTAAGCCTAGCCCTGGAGTTTGCCTCATACCACTCCACTGTTTCCTTGAGCTTCTTAACATCCGCAATTGATCCCAGGCTGACCACTATGTCATCTGCAAAGGCTCCTACTTTCCACCCAATGCCAAAGATAGAGAGCCCCACTATCTTCTGCCTGATTCTGTCTATGAAGGGCTCCAGAGAAAGAGCATACAAAATGGGGGACAGTGGGTCCCCCTGGGGCACCCCCCTACCCAGGGAAAATGCTACCCCTCTGTGTCCATTACACATGAGTGCAGCCCTACTTCCTTCCAGTAGGCTGACTATGGCTATCCTGAACTATTGCAGGACCCCAATCCTATTCAAAACTTTCACCAGCCAGATCCATCACACTCAGTCATAAGCCTTCTCCTGGTCTAGAAAGATCAGATGTCCATCTAGTCCACTGGCTCGTACCCCTTCAATAACTCCATGAACCCAAGCTGTGCCATCTCTGATGAGCCAGCCTCCCACAAAGCCCCTCTGCTCATCACCCAGGACTTGCTGGGCCACCTTTTGCAACCTTGCAACCACCACCTTAGTAACCAACTTTCTGTCCATATCCAGTAGCATAATTGATCTTCAGTTCTTCCAGTCCTCACACCTTCCTTTGTTCTTATAAAGCAATATCACCAGTCCCAGATCCTGTTCTCCCACCCAACTTCCCATCTGTATAATCCAATTACACAGTGCTGTCATCTCTCTTAGTACTCCTGGGACTTCTACCATCTTTTTCCAGAAGTCCCAGGGCAGACCATCCTCCCCAGGCACTGTACCCAAGGTTGTCATGGCAAGAACCTAGCAGATCTCCTCCTCTTGCACTGGCAGTACTAAGTCACCCAGCCCATCTGCTTGTATAGGGTACCAATCCTCCAATGCTCAGTCAATGTCCTCAGAATCTGCCCCACCCTCCTCCTCACTCCACAATCCACTCCAATGCTCCTTTAACAATCCAAGAATGTCTTGTACCCCATGCACCAATATACCATCAGTATTAAGCACCCCCTCCCACCTTTGTTGTACTCTTCTTGCCTGAAGGGCTCTTTGAGGGCCACTCCCCTTCCTCCAACCCCTGCCAATGAAGCCGCACTGCCAGACCCTAGACCCTTGCTTCTTTCTCATTCTGCAGCACCTGTTGTAGTTCAACCACCTCCATCCTTGCTCTAATCAATCTCCAGTCCTCCTCCCCCTCTAATGTCACCAGTCTCACCCAGTCCTCCAAGAGTCTAGACACTCCTCTGTTTCCCAGCCTCCTTACCAGCCTCACTTCAGAAGGTCCTGGCCATCTCCTTCATCCTCAACTACCAAATACAAACTGGGACACCTTCCTGCCTCTAGCACTCCACTCATAGTCAAATGTCTCCAGCCCACTCATCCCACCAGATCTTATTATCTAGTAAGGAGGAATTGAGGTACCAATGTTCAGGTCCATCCCCACTTCCCCCAAAATGTCCCTGCCCTAAAAGCTCCCAATGATCTGATCAAGGACACCATTCCACCTCCAGCAACTTCCAAACATCCAAGCCCCAGCAGCTGGCTGTCAGAATCCAATCAATCCTCATCCCCAGGCCCCTGGCCCAGTGTATGTACACCCTCCTATCTCCCCAATATTCTCTACCCACATTCACCAGAGCACTTAGTCTCTTCACTTCCTCTCATGCTGCCAGTCCTCCACTCCAATCCTCAGCTCCTTGCCCTCCATCAGTTCTATCCTTCAATATGTCTCTGACCATATTGAAGTCCCCATTGAGCATATCTACCCCAACCTCTACAAGAATTCCACTCTCCTATAGGCCCTTCACCCAATTCACATGCTCACCCCATACTATAGGGCAGTAACAGGAGTCCACTATAACTGGCTCCCAACCTGTGTGTACATATCTACTCTCCCTAGACCAATCTATCCCCCCAGCTCTGTATATTCCTTATCTCTCCTTTGCCTTTCCACACCAGAATCCCCACCTTGTCCTTCCAGACTGCCTCACCTCCCCACTCCTTCGTCCATTCCAGTCTATCCAAGTTATCCTCATATCTGACATCCTGCAAGAGGAAGAGATTGGCCTCCAATCCCTTCCGCCAAGTAAAAATGTTCTTATGTCGATAAGTACTCCATAACCCATTCACATTCAAAGAAAAAATGTTGGTTATACTATTTATAGTGAAAAAATGGTGTATTATCAAGCTTTCTCTACTGCTCCATATTCATCTCCTCCTGTGCCAAATCCAGATTATGTTCCATGGTCACCTCCTCCTCTTCAGCCCTCTGAGCCTCCAGTCCAGCCAATAGCTCATTCATCTCCCCATCTGCCTTCTCCTCGAATTCCTCTCAGTACTCCAGGCAGGCTTCCTGCCAGAGCTGCAGTCCATGATGCTTGGTCCAACAATATTCAGCCCTCTCTCCTGTGACTCCTGCTATCTCTACCTCCTGCTCCTTATCTACCTCATAGTCCTCCTCCTCCAGATACACTGCAAGAATTTCTGCCTTCAATGCCATCACCACCCCCTCTCCCTGCAGGATCCTCACCCAATGCTCATCACTCATTACTCTCAAATCCACCTCTCCTAGCTCCTCAGCCACCAGGTTGCTCATCATTCTGCACATCCAAAGTAGGTTCCCCACCTACTTTCCTCTAGGGGTTGCTGGCCTCCCACCATCCAGCATTGTGGTGTCAGCCCCAGTACTCACAGCCTCATCCTACTTCTCTGGGACATCCACCAGTTCCTCCTCACTGACTACCACCACTTGTCTCCTGTTCACTGCCTTCAGAACTCCAAATTGCACTCTCTGGGCCCCCCACATTGGCACATCCTCTACCACTCTGCTTCAGGAAGCTGGGCCCCACCTGATAAGAGGAGTAGGGGTAGGAGAATCCTCCCATATCTCATCCCAAACCTCCAGTGTACTATCTGTATATGGGTCCTTGCCAGTCGCCTCTCTGTTCTCACCAGTCCTCTTCCCAGCACTCCCACCTCCCTCACTTGCCTAGATACTCACTATGGCCCCTCCTGTGGCCACCATCCTGCTTGTATCCTTCTGAGGCCCACCCTTCATCTTCGCCAGCAGTTCTCTCTGCCTCTTACATCCCTGATCTCATTCCCACTGCTCCTTGCTCACTCGAATCTACTTCCCATCCACCACCTCCAAGTGCATCACCTCCTCAAAGGCCCTCCAAGCCTTTGCCTGCTATTCCACCACACTACTCAGCTCTTCCAGCACTTCTAATAGGTCCTCTTCCTCCTCCTCACTCCCCTTCATCCTTGTCACCTTGCATATGATCGCCCCCCAGACTATACCAGAAGGCCAGTCTCTTGCCTTTCTGGTGGCCTCCTTCTCTGCCAGCTGAATCCTCACATCCACATCTCCAGTCCTGAGTGAGGTCCCCTCCCAGACTCTGAATCTAATATCCACCACCTCTCTATATTCCACCATGACCTCCTCTACTCTCTTTCTTGTCTCCATTGCCATCACTGTGGGCACCCCTTTCACCAGCAGTTGGACCACTCTGGGATCCCATTTCAGACATCAAGCTATCAGAACACACACCTCCCCAACAACCGATCCAACTCTCAACACTTCCTTCAAAGGCTCAACCTCCTTGAAGCCCACCTCCACTCCCTCCAGTTCCTTCAAAAACTTTACAGATGCCACTCCAGCCATCTGCTTAGCAATTAGCCCCAATACCATTTTCGCCATCACTGCTAGGCCCCAGAAGCACAGTGTCACTATGAATGCTGAGATTAATTTCTTGAGTAACAGTGCCACCACCAGGCCCATCATACCATCCACCAAATCTCCTTGTCTCCCAAGCCCCAGTCACTCAGCCACACCATCTACAGTCATATCTGGATTTTTTTCCAGATTAGCAATCCCATCTCTATCAGCTGTTATACCCCCCCCAGCCACTACACCTCCAACCCCACTGCCCCCTCTGCTAAGGGCTACTCCCCCATGTATCATCACCTTCTCCATTTCCTTGCCTTTCCTCAACCAACCCTCCAGCCCCAACATCTGCCTTCTCTCCTTCACTATCTCAGCAAAGCTCACCCTCCCAGATTCCTGTCCTCCACTACTGCCTCCTACCCTTCCATGCCCTCCTGCCAGCAGCCCCCTCATACCTCCCCCCAGGCCAGGGCCTCTCCCCATGTACTGCCAGTCAAACACACTTTGGTCACCCTGCCCAGTATGCACCTCAGATTGCCTGTTGGTCGCTATGTTGCTAGTCTCTTTTCTCCAAAAATGATATTGTAGTTGCTTTCCAAAAGTTGTGTAACCTGAGAGGTACTGGAGAGAGTTGCTCTGACATCTCCTTCACCCTTAAGACCTTATACTTTACTGGTCCCTACTTAAGTACTGCTGGCTAATTCCTTTCTTTTCCAGTATTCTCCTTATCTACCAGCCTTATCCTGATATCTACATCTCTAGTTCTGAACTCTGTATCTTCCTAGATCCAAAATTCAACATCTATCACATCTCTATACTTCTTAATAATGTCAACAATCAGCCTTCTGGCCACCTACTTCTTTACTATAGATATATTCACTACTATTAGCTACATCACCCAGGAGTCCCAGTATAAGCACTGAGTTATAGAGATTACTACCCCCCCCCACTACTATACTTTCAACATCAAATTCTTCTTCTTGAAGCCTACCTCTACTCCTTTCAGTCTCTTTAAGAACTTTACTGAGATCACTCCTTTCACTTCCTGGGCCAGAAGCCCTAGAACTATTTTTGCCATAACTACTAAGCCCTAGAAGTACAATATGATAGTAAATTTAAATACTGATTTTTTGAGTAATAGTGCTGCCATCAGACTCATTACACTATCAGTCAGATCTCCAGACCTCATACCCCTCCCCCCCCCTGCCCAGCTTCACCATTAGCCATCACATCTGGATTTTTTTTTTTTTCAGATTAGCAGTCTTCTCTCTATCAGCAGTTCTCTTTTTCCCCCCAGCTGCTACTCTTCCAACCCCACTACTACTACCACTAGAGACCACTCTAGACTCTACTGTCCCTTCCTTTCTCTTATTCCCCTGTAACCAACCCTCTAGACTTATATGAATGCCCAGCCTTGACCTTATCAGCAAAACTCACCTTCTCCATCTCTCACCCATCAGTACTACTGTTTTCCCCTCAACATCTACCTGAAAGAGAGTCCAACAGACTCCCCCCTAAGCCATAACTCTATCTAATATACTGCTAGTCAAATGTACTAAGGCTACCCTATCCAGCATATATCTCAGAATATACATTAGTCTTTATGTTACTATTATCTTTTCTCTAAAAGTTGTACTAAAGTATTATCAGAAGTTTATATAACCTGAGTAGTACTGAAGAAAGATATGTATTTAGTAATTTCTTGTACATTGACATCTTTGGTATACTTCTTCTTGACTTCTTCAAATAGACTGATAATAATATTACTAATTATAGTGAGGTCATCTTTCTGAGTACTCTGAGAAAGTGTATCAGCTACTTTATTCTTAGTTTTAGCAATGTGCTTGATTTTGACATCAAAGAGTACAAGAATCTATATCTATCAGACCTGTCTTTCTGTAAAAAATATCTATATCTAGATATATTGAAGGGCTTAATAGTTGGTCTATAAGGTGAATATTTTACTAAGAAGAAAATATCTCTATACTTATAGAGATAGAATGATAGCAAGGAGTTCCTTTGTCTTATGTAATATAATTTCTTTCATATTTATTGAGTTTCTGAGATAGGTAAACAATAGAGTACTCATATTAAGTTAGGATAGTTCTAATGATGATATTTGAAACATCAGTGGTGACTACAAAGGATCCTATTAGGTCAGAACTAATTAAGATTGATATATTAGTTAGCATTCTCTTGAGAGTGTTCATAGCTAGTATACTTCTGTCTATTCTTTTTCAATATTGACTCCTTTCTTGACAAGACTTATCAGTAGGGTAACAATTGCAGAGAATTCTTAAATAAATCTTCTATAATATTTTACTAGTTTATTGAATTCTCATAGAGACTTAAGAGTCTTCAGAATGGACCAATTGTAGATTACTTGGGGTTTCTTGAGATCAATAACAATAATGTTTTCTGAGATAATATGTCTCAGATGTTTAATTTTCTTTTTAAAGAAGTGGTATTTCTTTCTTTTTGCTGAGAGCTTATATTTGTAAAGTATATTGAAGACTATTTGGAGATATTATTGATAAATGATACTACTTATACTATATATCAGAATATTATCTAGGTAGATTAGAATATAAGAGTGACTGATGATGGACCTGTTGAAGGGGTGGTGGAGAGAGTAGGGTACTGGGGGGGG
>RBNI01005596.1:0-12359 GCA_003990745.1 Jimgerdemannia flammicorona
TTTGTGTTTAGTAGTTTGGACCTTGATCCTTGTAGCCGTGGCACGGACAGAAATATATATATAATTATAATTGCAGACTGACATAATCGCCTAGCGAGACAATCTCCTATGAATCACGTGAATAACCACGAACATATGAACATGGGAGGGTTTGGCACGTCTCGTTTGTAATCATCCACGTTGCACGACTCTCAACAACTGGTTTATGAAAAATATATGTTGTATCCTTGCGGCGGTCTTCCTTATCCCAGGCCGAGATTGTTGCGATGATTGGACAGCAGATCTTGGCAGTGTCAAAGATCCACACAAGTACAGAGATAAGGTTACGACGTGTATGAAGGAGTCGATCGGGTTTTGTCGTAAGGGCAGGCTATATATAACTTAGCATAATGTCAAGCGCTCGAACGCACCGAACGGGCCATCTCAACGCGGACACGGAAGTACAAAAGGCGAGACAGCAGTGGGTGGTTTCCTGTTAGGGGGGGGGTGGGGCTGCCGGCAGGAGGGAAGGGTGCAGCGGTTTACAATACAGAGGTTTGACACGCTGTTTGTGTGACTGCCAACCTCGACGATGATTAATTGTTGTGGCTCATGAGGTATACTCCGTAAACAGACCCTTCCCTCCTTCTCTCCAATCCCGTCCCCACAACAAGCAGACATGGCTGCCCAGCTGAACCTACGCCAACAAACTGGCTCATCTGCACCACAACAGCAGCAGCAGCAGGGCCCAGCTTCAGATCCCGTGCGTCCCTTCGACTACAAGGATCTTTACCCCCTCGTCAGGTAGGCCCTGTTACATCCCCATCGTTCTTCGTCGTTCAAAATCCCCCCTCCCTCCCTCTCACACATACTTACGTTTGCCATTCCTTCAATAATTTGAATTCACCAATTCATCCCACTCGTCCACCTCCTCCTCGTCCACAGCGACTTTGCCAACACCAGCGTACAGCAGCATACTGTCAGCGAGAAGCAGGAACGTGTCGACAAGGCAATGAACTTGAAGGCTGACTACGCCAACTATCCGCACAGGAATCCAGCACTTAACGTCCGCATCGATCACGATATCGAGCAACTCAAGTCGGAGAGAGATGCCGCGACGATGGAGTGGGTTTCCTATTCCTGTTTTTCCTTTTATTTTTATTTTTATTGGAGATTATTTTATTCTGTTTAGCTGGCTGGCATGAGGATCGAGACTCACCTGTATATTTCTATATCCTTCCACATTTTTATCAAACACCTCTCCACCCCGCCCCTCCCCTTCACTTCCAAAACAAAACTCCCTCGCAGGTTCGAAAAGCTTAAGCTTCGCGCCGCCAAGACATGCAAATCGATCTTCGATCTAGCCATCGGTCGCCCGCTGGACTCCCACCACGCGGACTTAAGTCGCCGTCTCGAAGAGGTCGCGACCTCGACGTCGTTGCGCGTGCGGGACATGGACCTCAAGTTCGAAGCCGAGACGCTGAAACGCCAAGACCTGCGGGACGACTTCAAGAAACTCTCCTCGACGGTGACAGGCCTGCGCGATGAGGTCCGAGAGCAAAATAAGCGTCACGAGGACGACGTCGCCCGGGTGACTGACCGGGCGACGCGGCTTGATAAGCAGATGGAGGCGCAGGCGCGGCTCCTTGCCGACGTCAAGGAAGCGGCGCGGCAGGCGACGGCGACACAGGAACGCCAGGACTCGCTGGTTTCCATGCTGCAGTCGGAGGTGGGAGGGGTCGGGGCTCGTGTCAACCGGGTCGAGGAGACGATCACACAAAACGCGGACCAGCTCCGGGCGCTCAAGTCCCTGACCACCGAAGGCTCCCTCGCGAATCCCGAGGCCATTGCGGCGGTAAGGAGGGACATCGGGACATTGAAAGCGGATCGTGCCCAGGATCGGTCAGCTCTAGCGAATGCAACGAGCGTCGTCGAAAAGCTGGCCAAGTTGGAGAACGACGTCGCGAACGTGAAGACGAGGATCGAGGCGCGGGCGAAGGAGGTGGCCGAGGCAACGGCCAAAGTGTTCACTGAAAGAGTCGAAGAGAGGGTGACATCAGCGTTTGGGAAGAGAGTGTTGGAGGTCGAGGAGGATGTCGCGAAGAGGGTTGAAGAGGGGGTCGTTAAGCGGGTCAAGTTGGAGATGGAGGAAGATGTCGCGAAGAGGGTCAAGAGCGTCGTCGACGAGCGACACGTAGAGTGGGAGAGGGAGAGGAGCGAAAGGAAGGTTCAGGGTGAGGCCGCCGCGGTTGAAGGAGAGGTTGTTAGGGACTTGAAGAGGAGGATTGAGGAGATGGCAAGGACCATCGGCGAGATGCAGGCGTTGTTGGGGCCTGTGAGGAAGACCGTATTGAAACCGAGCTTCGCAGAGAAGGTGCAGAGCGGGTTCGAGACGTATATGGCACATTTGTCGTGAGTTACAGTTTATCATTCATTTCATCCATCCAATCATTCGACGTTGGATTGCGAACTCATCCTGCTTCACCCTTCTCCATTCTAGCGAACAAGCCAAAATCATTGACACTCTCACTAGTGACATAGACGCCCTCAAATCCACCCACACGACCGATATGACGACCATCAGATCGACTCTCCAGACCTCCCTCGCCTCCTTCGCCGCAGACATGGACGCCCACAAGACCCACATTGCCTCCCATCCCCCCACCCCGGGCCCGGCCCCAGCAACCCCAACCAACCCCACCACGTACACCCCGCCACCGTCGGATCTGCGTGTCGCTCAGCTCGAGGAGGCCATCAATGCGCTCCGGCATGAACTTGAAACCCAGCAAGCGCGAGAGGTTACGCTCAGACGCGAAATGGATGCGATAAGGGCGAGAGAGGCCGCGAACCAGACCGCGTTCTATCGCGATTTGGCGGATAGGGATAGGCAGCTTGAGAGCGTCAAGCATATGATCGACACGGTCGTGCAGTATGTTGGAGAGAGGTTGCCGCCCAGTGATGTCACGTGGGTCCAGGCTGAGACGATGGTAGAGGAGAGGGGGCCAAGGCAGCAGGCGAGAGCCGTTAATGGACGAGTTGTGGATGCAGTCGTGGGAAAGTAGGGAGTAGTGGGGAAGGTTGTCTTGTAATGTGCTCGTAATGTGGTCATCACTTGCATGCAAACAAGCTAGCCTCGTTCGCGCTCGTACCCCCTTCGCCGGGACATCGGCGCATAGGACTCGTTGTTTTTTTTTTTTTTTTTTTTTTTTTTTTTTTTTGTTATTTTTTTCCTTCCTTTCCTTTCTTTCCTTCTGTTTCCTTTCTTTTTTCTTTTGGAAATCGCCACCCATATAGGTGATATCACACATCCCCTCGCCGGTATGCGCGTCGGGCGCGTCGGGCGCCTCCTCTTTTCTTTGGGTTTTGCCGCGTTTGCCCTTTCGCCTGATACTTTGTACTGTTGCGGGTTGGAGTGGCGCCGGTCTTATTGCATATTCTTTTCTAGTGTTAAAGTTGTACAAATTTAGGGTTTTCGTATCCGTCTTTATTTTGCTTATTACATACTTGAATCACTGGGCATCGTCGCTGGCTTTGTATTGTATAAAGGTTGTATTGATTGTATGATGAATGGAAAAAAAAAAAAAAAAAAAAACACGAGGTGTTGATTTGAAAATTGAACTACATCGAGTTACTGTGACCAGTATCTTGCGCACTTGAATGTATCTCTGCAGGCTCTCCGTGTTCCACCCAAGCCTCTGCAATATCCTTATGAGCTCACGAAGTCGTACCTGCTGCTTGGAGACCAACCTTTTCTTTCGGTGAGTGCCAGGCCGCATCTCACGCTGTTCAAGCAGAACCACAATGACATCTAAACCGACTGTCAAGGAGGGGCACAAGTCTGAGCGCTTGCGCATCAACTAGTCAGGCCAGAACAAGTGGGCAAGAGGCACGACCGGCGCTTTATCTGCTTTCCTGTGCGTGTGTCGGTGGACCCGTTTGATATCATCGATGCGAATCTGTGCTCAATGCCGCGACGGAGCAGGGTGGTTTGTTGAAGGGATGCGATGGTGAGGTCGTGTTTAGAGGATTTTGTTATGCTTTGTGCTCGGAATACTGATATCGCTCGTTTATTGTGCTGGATGATGAATTGTGTGTCAGCAAAGTTATTGATTATGAACTCTGCCATCGGAAGTCTATATCCATATCCATTATATATTATTTTATAATGTAATTTCAATATCTACTCTTTTTAGAGAAACCCCTGAATAAAACTATATCTGTAAGATCTTTTGGACATATTTCTAAAGATGGCAGTGGTCATTTTTCAGAGTAAAAATATTATCATCTTCTTTATTAGATGTAATCTGCTATGCTAAGTGTAGGCAATCGCCGAATGCACTCAAAAGTCGCGCAAGCGGTGGGGATGATGGATCGACATAGAGTCATGTTCCATTTATTTAAGCTAGAGCTATAATGATTGCCTAGTTCCAACGACGTGAATCTGAATACTACTTTATGCTTGGCAATATGACACAATGTCACATTATGTATAACACTGGAACTCGCATGCAACCCCAGGCAAAGCAAGAAAAATAGACCTTCTACTATCGACCAGCGTTCCACCATCATCACATCTGACACGTTTGCTCAGACAGAGCTCTTCAATACATTTCGGGGCCTGCGTCACACACACCTGTCGCGATCATCACCCGTCCCTGTTTTCTCTCAGATGGTCCCTCGGACACACTCGTGAATCATGAGCGGAGGATGCACAGGCTACACCTTCCCCCAGTCCTCTCAAGGGAGAGACGCTCCAGCCTCGGCGCCAACTCGGTTAGCATGGCGAATGCCTGAGATTGATGTAAAGCTCGTGGTTGCGACGTCTTGAGTGTGCATTTCGTTCGGTATAGTCTTCAATTTGATAACTGAGTAGCGTCTCCTGGAGTTTGTTGGGTTGTCGTTCGGCATCTAAGCGGTCCTTCACGTCTGAAGCCCGGACGCACGCAGCACATTAACGATCCGAAACTTAATCTGTCGTAACTGACTCGTGAGGCTTATGTGACCTTCTCCAACAAACCCGCGATTCGGCTTGATTGTCTTTCCGGTCACGTATGAGTAAGAGTTCGAGTGGCTCGTCGACGTCGACGAATCCTTCACTAAAATTTAGTGGATGGGACGATATATATACTAAAAATAATCCAAAAGGTTGGAATACCACCAAAGGTATGTACAGAACGACATCGTAAACATGTAACTTCTATGAAATACATTTGTGGCAAACGGGGCAAATCATTATGTTTATAGACAGAAAGGTATAGAAATTTTGATTCGAGCGAATAATTATGAAATATCTTTCAAACTACGTTTTTGCGGTTGTCAATTCTATCAAACAAACATGCGACATAGTTCCTTCTCGAATTCATCGTCCTCAATTCCGAACCCGTCGTCCTCGTCGACGGGCTCGTCGGTTTCACTCCTAGATGTGTCCTCCTCGTCTTTGGATTCGCCTTCGAGGTCGGGGTAATCATTCTCGTACTCATCTTCGCTGCTATCTTCTTCGTTTCTTTCTGTCAAGATATGTAGCGATGCGACACCGCTTATCAAGTTTATCTCGTCTACCTGTTCTTCCACCGTTTCACCACGGAAGAATGCCGCGACGTTGTCAGAGACTACCACGTTTTCAAAATCACCACTGACATTTTTTAGAGCTGCTGTAAGGAAGCGATCGAGCACTATAATTAGAGCTCCGGATCTGTGCATCTCTCTCATACAGGTTTTTTCTAACCATCGCTGAAGCTTTTTTACGTTCTTGGCGTCACCATAGTCCAATAAGACATGGCTTACCACCAGGAGGGATGCGTCTCGAACGATCGGTAGAAACTCATCAAAATCCATGAAAGAGGCGTACTGAAACTCATAACCCAGGCCGAAAACGCAATCCTCCCAGGCCTCAACGATATCTGTCGAGACGCATGTGATGTCATGGGCCAGCTCTGTCCCCGTCGACTTGGCCGTCCCTCTGCCGTCCGCGGGCTCGCCCGCACATCGCCAACCCGGCAGCCAGTCTTTGAAAAACAGATTGGCACCACAAAGGTCCGACCCGGGCCCGCCGCCGGCGCTGACAATGCGCAGAGACGCCGATGACGACGGATCTGATGTGTCAGGGAAATTCGTTGACGCACGCAAAATATGATCCAGAAACCACGGAAACCACTCCGCAATCTCTCTCAAAGCGTTCCATGTACTGCTCGCGCGCTCCACAAAGTGTCTTTCGATATATATCCGTTGGAATCCCGGATTGGCGTATACATGCTGCGGCCAGTGGTAATTGTACTTAGTTTTCCACCCCGAGTAATCTGCCTGGCCCAAGAGGATTGTGTGGTCGGGCACGTCGCCCACAGAATCGAGCGCTTTGTCCTGCATACTACGTATGCGTTCCTTAATATTATTGCCTCGGCCGCTGCAGGGATGCATTTGTAATAAGGAATTTGGGATGTCAACGTGGTCTTGGATGGTGATTAAGGAGATAACCAGTTATAGGAATGTGGCCGTCACGGACAGCCTGAGTCGACTTAGACTAGGCTTAAACAATTATCACCCGTCAATGTGCTAGGGAGGTGTCATATACATTCCAGGCTCGATGTGTTTGAGGGGTGATTTATTGATTTTGGCCTTCTTAATATTTAACGACGCGCTCTGTTGTCTTGGATGTATCTTTCCGATCTTTCTTAATATCATTGTGGCCGATCTGACTGTCTGGCTGTATGCTGTACCACTGACAATTATTATTAAAATTTGCTACGCGAACGACTCATGCGCAGGAAACCCGTCACCATCAGACCACATGACCAAAATATCTTTTCAAAACACCCTTTTCCTACTGGCGGGCTGACGGCTGGCATAATACCCTCCCACCCCTTTCCACCATGTCCTCTACTCCTATCGAGGTCACCATCGCCGGGCTCAAGGCCCAAGTCGTTGAACTAAAAGAGATTATCAAAGGTAAATATATTCCACCCCGCTTGCCTGAGCGTCAATACGTTCATTAAGAATTTTCACCTCTTCCGCAGGACCCACACCCGCGGCTTCATCCGAGACAACGTCCGCGGCCGCAACACCCCCGGAATCCGAGGCCGCCCCGTCCGGCGCGGACGCAAAGGAGGTTGAAGCGCTGCGAGCCGAAAATCAGAAGTTGAATTTTCGCATCGTCCACCTGCTCCGCGCGCTCGATGCCAAGGACGCGGAGCTGGCCGCATTGAAAAAATGAAGTGTACCCATACATGGAACCTGCTGCAATGCAAATTTTTTGTACATTAGTATAAACAGAAATACGTGCCGTTAGTGATATCCTTTAACTCGTTGTAAGATACCGTTTCTTTGGTTGCGGCTGTTCTATCAAATGGCAACGATTAGTATGTTTTGAACTTTGCAGGACCGAAATGTGTGATATAAAATATGTGAAGGATAGGCAGACATTAGTAGACATGGTAAACAAAATCGTTGGCTATGGATTTCATCTTATTTTATTTTTTTAACCGTGCGTACAAAATGGACACATGATAGCGAACACAATACAGATAACTGACGAAGGATAAATTCCCTTAAATCGTGAGTGCCAGTGTTTTAAACGTTTGGATACAACCAAAAAAAAAAAAAGCTTGTTAGTGATAATGATCGAACCAGAAGAGTGCACACTTACAAAATTGATTTTGGGGGTGATGCCTTTTTTGTGACACGGAGGACCAGCTCAGTGGTGATGTCGAGTCAGAGGGTCTTGGTCTCCCACGGATATATGACGGTTGGAATCTTGATAGTATAATACGTACCTTAGGTTCGACGGGTGGCATATGGGTACGGTGTCGGTTCAATCCATAAAGCCATACCGGACAGTACCAATTCAACTAGTGACAGGTCCGGTAGGGATCCGAAGTGCCGATCGTGTGGACGGAACGTCCCAAAACCAGCCCAACACACCCTGCTCGCTTCGGAGCCGTACAGTGACGTCATCAAATGCAACCTGAATTGGGCGCAGCTCCCCTAGTTCCCGCGGTCCCCCGTTCCCGCGGTCCCCGTCGTTCCCGCGGTCCATTGTATCGTCATGTCGAACGATTGCAGCAAACAAGAGCAAGGAGAGCTGTCCAAACCCCGCCTGCCACCCGAGGTACTCACCCAAGTGTTCAAGTGCTTGCTACTCGATGGCCTCGACGAATGGGCCTCCCTTGACGTCGTCGCCGCTTCACTTGTCTGCAAAGAGTGGCAGGCCGCGGCCGAATACCTTTTCGGCGACACTTTCAAGACGCTCCCAAGTTCCAAGGATTACGACCTTGCATATTTTGGGCGCGCTTTGGCCCTTCTTCGGACATCCCGCGTGCTCGGCGTGCATTACGGCAATCGCGTCGAGAACATCGATATCGACCTTACGCTACTAGACGCCTCAGTATCGGACACACTATTTACATACAACCAAGCCGTCGAAGATATGTTCGCTGAACTCTTTGCTCTCGCCGTGCAACTTTGCTGCGTTAAGATACGAGATACCGGCAATTCCAGTTCTACCGATGAAGCCAATTCCGACCTGGCAGATATCTCCGATCTTGATCCCGATGACGAGACCGCCATCTACCTCGCCCAATTCTACCGCCGGATCCTACAACACTGCCACAAAACGACAAGGCTCATCCTACCTAAAGGCAATTTGGAAGAGTTTCAGGCCAACATCCTCATCGACGGTCTATCCGCCACTCTCGAGCACATCGAGACGGACACCATCTGGTCGCGCTGGTCGAAGTCCCACGGCGGTCTCAACCCGTGCCAGATGTCCCTAACACGGTGCCACAACCTCCGATCGTTCTGCACAACGTACAGCGACGCGGCGCTGGAGAAGATAATTCCGTCGTGGCCGCGGCTGGAGCAATTCTGCATCGAGTCCTACCACAAGAACCCGGTAGAAAACATTGACCGCATGCTTGTTCAGCTTGGAAGGTGGTGTCCGCGTCTCCGCCGCTTTGAACTGCTCTCGGACGAGCCGGCGTACCTTGATGACGGTGACGAGGAGGAAGAGCCGTCTAACGCCGCCTTGTGCTTTCTCGCTTCCCGCTGCCCCCATCTCCAGTATATCGCCATCGAGGGTAATCAGAGCTTGCGCGACTCGTTCCTCGGCGTGCTGGGGTGGAGCGCCAAAGGGTTGAGATACCTGTATCTCGACCGCTGTCTCGGGCTCAACAGCGATAAATTGGACGTGACGTGGCCCGAGCTGCGGCGCCTTAGTCTGACCAACTGCCTTATGCTCGACGTGGCGTACGTGCGGAAGTTCGTTGCCGCGGCACCGAAGCTGGCGTACATTGAAATACCAATGCATTTGGAGCATTTGGCAGAATTTTTGAAAGGTCAAGGGTTCGAGGAGATCTATGGGTCACCTTTTGAATGGCAACGTTTGGGGGAATGGCAAGATGAAGAGAAGTATGATGTTCCAGAAGATGGTGAGGAAGTAAAACAATATTCGAAATTGTCGTTGGCATGGCTCAGGGAGACGCGAGGATTTACGAGCAATGTTTATAGCCAATAAAATGGCGGGTTCGATAAGTGATACCCGAAATTTCAGTAATTGATTTTTTATTTTCAGATATTCTATATATATATGTATTTCCAATGCTATTAGCATCATTACGTCATAAAAAGCAAGGATGTCGTTCCCAAATATCATATGCGTATTTGTAGTGTACGACGCTTCGAGTAGTTTCCAGTTCGAATTTGAAAGACCTAACAAGTAATTTGGTCGATCTGCGATCGTGTCACCGCCCGGTGGTAACAACCCGTAACTCGGATGACGGATGGCATGCGTTGAACTTACAAACCATACGAGTTGTTATGCTACTATTGCTTCTATTTGTGTGTATATAGATTATATATAGATATATAATGTTTTCGCTGGCACGACGGGGCGCTTGTCATTTAGGCGAGGTAACCTGTGAAGGGTGCGGTAGCGGTCTGTTCTTGTCTACTTCCCGGGTTTGGGTTTCCACTAGCGTGCCTCGATAATGGTGTGTTGATTGACTGAGTTGCTTGCACTAAGGGCATTTGCGTATTCTGGCATGATCATCTTGCTTTCGGCGCGAGTCACCAAAATCGTTGATATATTGCGCGTTGTGTTCGTTATTCTCGACGCTGCCAATATATGCGAGGATGCCGCTGTCTGCAGTGACTAACTGGTCGCACCAAGACTTGATAACTGCAAGGTAGGTGTCGTTCCAGTAACAAGGTTCGCTGTGCTTCGTCACGGCGTCCATTCTTGTAGTACTTACGCCTTGCTGAACATTCTACGATCGATGCCGCCGTCGTTTGAGGGTGCGCTCCGAACCTTGAACCCGTAGAACTATTGGTCCTTCCAATACTTTCACCGAGGATACTACAGACGCTGTGCGGTGTTGTGATATTGTGTGATGTGACGTTGAAGGAGGTTCATGCGGCCAAAGACTTTGAGATAGGCGTGATATAGATAACGGATAGAATTATTGTTATATGCCATTAACAGGGCATGTTTTTATTTCTCTCTCTCTTATATAAAATAAATTTAAACCCGGTAAAGTGTGAGGTAAGAGAGGTTTGAACTCCCATAGGGTACTTGACCCCTAGTTTACTTTTAAATCCTTCAGTCATTACCTCACCATACAGTTAATATTGGAGGGGGGGGGGGGGATGGGTCCCTACCCAAGCGGGTATAACATTGGATACAATCGATTTCAGTTGGATAGGTTGGTAGTCGAAGATCTGATGCTGATGAGAGGCCAGTGTGGTGCGTTGTTAAGGCTGGAGTCCACTGACAAGAATGGCAATTTTGCTTACGGCATTGGTGGATAAGGTGGAAAGAAATGTTCATTGTCAAGTTTCAATAAATAACATAGAATAGTTCCCTCTTTCTCATATCAATTTTAATATATTTACAATATAGTTAGTCAGTTTATAAAAGCCTAGATGTAAAAGAGATAGAGGTGAGTAGAAGAGATAACAGAAAACTGATCTTAAGTTAATGAGATAAGTTGTTAGAAGTCTTATAGAGCTTAACTAGATTATAGTAATATATTCTACTTATTGATAAATAAGATAAAATGAGTTATTTATAGAATATTTTTCTCTTTTTTATATTGATTTTGATATATTTATAGTATAGTTATATAGTATGATAGTTGATCTAAATTAAGAATAAAAATCAGAGAATAGATATATAATAATTCTAGTTTCTTTAAGAGAAAATAGCTAAATCAGAAAAGTTTTAATGGATTTAAAGTAGCTCAAAGAGATATCTATAGATTCAGATAGTCTTGAAAGTTTTCTGGAGAAAATATATAAATTGAGCTTTATTTAAGTAGAGAAAGAGGATATTTATACAAGATTTGAAAGAAAGATCTAGAAGGATCTTAGAAATAAATAAAAAAAAAAGCCAAAAAAAATAGTTGGCAAAAATGACTAATAGAATTCTACAATATTCCAAAAGATTTTATATATAATTAGCTAAGATAAAATACTTGGTACTAAGAGAAGATAATAATGTTTTAGTAAAGTCTTAGTATTAAGAAAGAATTTCTAAGCATTTGAAAGATATTGAAGTATTGTAGAATATTTTAGAAAAGACAAGAAAAGATAAAAGAAAAGGTATAAAAATATATTATAACTAAGATATAACTAAGAAATTATTATATTTCTCCCTTCTTAAAAGTTAATATTTTTATTAAATTCTAAGATTATATAAGAATAACTTTATTTAATAAACTTATATACATAGATATTACTATAAAGAGTTAGCTAACTTTATATAAAATAATACTAAAGACTTAGTAGTTAGAAGTTTAAATTATATAAAAAAAAATTCATATTATTCTAAGTAAGTTTACTAGTAGTAACTATATCTATATATAAAAGTATATTGTAACGGTGACCCCAGAATGATGACATCAGCACAGGAGACAGCCTTTCCTTGCAAGCCACCAGATCGGAGCACGAGAAGATCATACGGCATACAAGATGAGCAACGATGACCAACTGTGAGTCATTGTGACCACAGCACAAGCATCCTGAAGAATATAAAAGAAGGATCAAGGAACCACAGTAGCAGCAACCAACAAGAACCACCAATCCCAAAATAGCTCAAAGACTTACCACAAACGAAATGCCTACTGCCCGCCAAACCTCAAGATCAAGGAACCACCAAGGTATTTCAGTCAAAGAAAGGATGTTCCAAGACATCAGAAGAGCCATGAGGACCCACTCGAGAAGGACTCCTAGTGTCAACCTGGGCACTGCAGACCCTTATCACTTCATTCTCTACCGCCGTGAAATGGAAACAAGGATCACCATTGCTACCGAATGCCTCCAAATGTGGCAGGAGTACGAAATAGGAAACCTCCTCTGCCAGGAGTTCCCACAGGCCAGCACCCAGGAGCTAC
>RBNI01005597.1:0-12357 GCA_003990745.1 Jimgerdemannia flammicorona
CAGAAAAAGAAGAGGAGCAACAGAGAGTCTACCAGTCCTCTGTCCGCATTCAAGCTGTTCAAGGGTTGGAGAATGTTGTTGAAGATGACTGGCCACTTTTCTACCCCCTCACCTCTTGGCCGGCGCTTCCCCCTTTTGAGGAGAGATATGATGAAGAAGAAATCTTAACCCAGCAAGATTTGCCCGCTGTGGATGAAGGGTACTATTTCCTCTAAAAAGACCAACCCATCCGCCCTGAGAATTGTGCAGCCTTCACGTCAGCATTTCGTCAGCAAGCCCGAATCCAGCGTTGCTATCCAGTACCACCGTTTTCAGCGTTTTGTCAGCAAGTCCGAATCCAGCGTTGCTACCCTCCACAACCATTTCTGGCAACAATCAGCACTCCTGTCTGCTCATCTGAATCCAGCGTTGCTATCCAGTACCACCGTTTTCAGCATTTTGTCAGCAAGTCCGAATCCAGCATTGCTATCCCCTACAACCCAATCCATAGTAAACAATAGCCTGCACCTCGCATCGTGCAAGCCAATAGTATAGCAAAGTTTGCCACAACATAGTATACCTTAGCCTTAGTTACGCCCCCCCCCCATAGCTAGAAAACTTGTATAAATAACCCATATCCTTAGAGTAAATAAAGCCTCAGTCAGATTGTGTTTAAAAGTCAGACAGTTTTACAGAGAAAACACACTGCCTCCAAGAGACCGGATAAATTCTGAGAACAAGATAACAACCTAGAGCAACGGATCGCTCGGAAGTTTGAGTTAAAGAATTTTCTCTTGCCACAGAAAGAAAACGTTGCCCGACCACCGCCATTCGAGACCGCCATTCGAGACCGCCATTTGAGACCGCCATTCGAGACCGCCATTCGAGACTGCCATTCGAGACCGCCATTCGAGACCGCCATTCGAGACCGCCATTCGAGACCGCCATTCAAGATTCAAGACCCGGAAACCCAAGGAACCCAAGTTATCCAGCCAAAGGATACTAGACCGCCAAAGACCGACCCGCCAGCCATCGACATCCTGAGCCAACGAACAATTGAAGTCCTGCTATTATCGATTACCGCATAAATCGAACGACCTGTCACGTGACCATCTACCCGCGAACGTCACCAATGCCTTCAGTTATACATTGTGCCCTTCACCTTGAGTCGTGCCTGAAGAGCATCGGAAGAGAAAAAGGGATACAAACCCGACGTTACAATAGATTAATTTATTATAGACTATTGACTTGGCAGAGAAGGTAGTGTATTGTCTGGTTATTTTTCTGTTAGTGTATAGATCCATTTTGATCAGGGCTTAGTGAAAAAGAAAGTTGATAGAATGGGAGAATATTATTTAGAGTTGAGGAGAGTACTATATTTCTCTTATTAGGTAAGTATTGATTCTGAATATCTACTGGCTGCTGGGGCTCTGATATCTGGTATACTACTTGAATTTTTCTGCTTAGATAGTAAAGAGATTGTTGAAGATAACTAAAGACTAGATTTGGAATAAAAGGAGAAGTCAGATTGGTTATATGGTCCTAGTGACTCTGATGAGTAGGAGAGGGATTACTCTGATAGACTTTCTGAAGAGGTTGTACTGCCATAGAGCTTAGTGGTTAAAGAGAGCTGTCAAGCTATAAAGAGATAGATGATTACTATTGATATAGAGGGTCTGGGAGGTGAGGGTCTCCCCTAGAGAATACTTTAGTAATTTACTATCTATAGTTAAATTGAGAGATAGTTGATATATAGTACTAGAGATTCTGATAGAAAGTGGTAGAAGGTACTTACTATATTAGTTTATACTAGTATAGTGATAAGAGTGTGGTCTAATAGGGTCCTACAATGTGGGGGTACTAAGACCAGCTCCTGTTTAATAGTATACTTCTAGTAGACTTTAATATTAGTGATAGTATTCGGTATTAGTAAGGGGTGGGTCAGGATTTTTGTCTAGTGGGTTGACAGATGGCAGATATTGAGAAGGCTAAGAACTAGACTAGAGTCTGATCTTAGAGAACTAAGATGTGGGTATGAATTCCTCCAAAGTTTTGAATAGTATAATGATATATCTTGAGAAGAAATATTATATTGAACTTTGGTTAGGATATTTGATAGTAGAGAGAGGTTTTAGATATAAGGACTACTTTAATATAAAGCAGAAGAGAGAAATTATACAGATATCTAAATATTGGCTGAATGAGAATATATAAGATACTTGATGATTTCTGAGAGAAGATTGAGAATTATCTGAGAGTGAGGCAGCATATTGATGAGATTAGAGATAAAAGGAGTGATTTGAAGAAGAGGTCAGTAGGGTGTACTGGTAATATGTAACTCACTATTGAATGGATATTAGTAATATAGATGAAGTTGGCTGAATACTGACTATATATATTTGAGAATAGAAGACAGATAGTCTTAGAGAAAAAGATGGTAAGATGAAAGGAGCTAATAGTGGACATTCTATCAGAATAGTGAAAGAGATAGAGCTCTTAGGGTGGTTGCTATCAGTATCTAGTAGAAAGAATTTATAAGAAAAATAGTAAACAGATTATAGTGATTAATAGTATAGTTGTATTTAAGAGAAAAAAGATAGAAAAGAAGAAGTATATTAGAGTAAAATAGAGTAAGATGAATCAGATTGAGCTATTGATATAGTATGAGTATAATTTATTTATTATAGACTAGTTAATAAAATAAGTCTGAGTAACTATATAAAGAATATATATATATATATATATTTATTATAAATTTCATACTTTAGAGTTTATTAATAATTAGTAAAGTTTCAAGAGTACTTAAAGTTAAGATAATATTTTAGTCAATAATCAGATAAGTAAAAGGAGAATAGATTACTATCTGCTAGATATCTTATATCCAGATCACTATTACTAGATGAATTTATAAGTTATTTAAAGATAACAAATCAGCTATAGTATATTTCTATAAAGTAGTATCAGAAGATTTTATATATATAAGAAAACACTGTTGAGGAAATATAATTGAGCAGATTATATAGTACATATTAAATCTTATAAGAATTGAAGGCTTGAGTGTTTGAATAGATATTTTAGAAATAAAGATTATTTATTTAATAGAAAATTATAATAATTGATCTGAATTAAAAATAAAAATTAGAAGATAAATATTTGATTATAGTATCTAAATCTGATTTCTGATTAGATAGTATATCTTATAGCTAGTAGTCACTCAATCCTATAATTATAAAGAAATTTTATTATTATAAGATAAAAAGAAGTCATAAACCTAGTAACTATATAGTTTACAAACTTGTATAAATATCTGAGTATCTATAATATATAAATCTTAAATCAAAATAGTTCTAAAGTAATAAGACAAAAGAACTAATAAGCCTTTAGATAAATATACTTCAATTTTATTACTTATATATTTAAAGAACTTTGAGAAGTCAAGGAAGAAAAGATATTCAAAATAAATAAATCTGATATACTTTTTAGAATATTTATTTACTATAATACAACATTAATTGAAATAAAAAATAAAAAAAAATATATAATATAAAATATTTACTATTAAATTAAAATTTTATAATACTTTAGTTAGTAAAATAATAAATATAAAATTATCTTTGAAGAGATAACTAATCTCATTAGTTAGTATTATTAATTATTTAATATCTATTTTATTTTTCTATTTTATTCTTATCTAATTATGCAGGGTTAGGGTTAGGGTAGCTAATCCTAATTCTCTACTCTACTATATTTCAAATATTAATTATATTCCATCTTATCTTAATTATCTATCTTATTTAACTCATTTCACTTGACTCTTCCATTTTATTGTTTTTTACTCAATTATTCTATTTTATTTAATTTGTCTATTTCTTCTATCTAATCTCCTATTCTATCTCATTTCAACCATCTACCTTTCTCAATTGTTCATCTTATATAATTTATTGATATTATATTTCTTTTTCAGAAATTTCAATTTCTTATTTTGATTTTGGTCATAATTCTAATTCTCTACTCAATAGTCTTTATTTTATTATTGTTATCACTGTTCTGTATTAAGTATATATTCAATAGTTTATTTACCATTTTAGTCTTAGGCTTATTGCTTCTTCATTTTGAATTTATCATGATCGCCAAAATTTGCCTAGGATTAAAGTCACAAAATGGTGTCAAGAAAATTCCGCCTGTCTCTTTGTCCAGCTGAAAACTCCAATAAACAGTTTCTTGTGGTCTGCTATGCTGGTTGATTGGCCTGGTGCGAACTGACCAGTGTAAACTGTGGAAAGGCCTCTCGTTAGGCTGGAAATTTTCGGAATTGCTCGGGAAAATGGATATGAATAACGTCCAAAAATAAAAATAAAAATAAAATAATAATAATACCGTAACAAACAGGGTGACTTTTTGTATGCGCGATTCAGCAACATCCCCACTGAGCACTACGTGAACCTTCTTAATTGCCACGATCCAGAGATTTACTTCAACTGTCACAGAAAGAGTGTTGGCATCGTATGTGATTTTGATGGTTTTGGCGATCTGTTCACTAGGGGATCGCGTTGGTTCCTATTTAAGAACAGATTTTAGGCGTTTCGATTGAAAACAAACGTCACAAAATCAAGGCATAGAGTTCCATGGTTATTTAGATATAAATCGATTTATTACATACAAGGAACGAATATATTTCGTTATTAATCGTCATAAAGTTTAAATTAAATATACTGCCATATACATTTCTGTTATTTTCGCATAGTGTTTGCTCCACCGATGGAGGGAAATCGAGATGCTTCCTTGATAAAAGCCAGCTTCTCGTTCCCCAGCTCCAAAGATCTCACATAGTACTTCTGTTTTCCTGATGCGCAATAGGTTTTCGTAATTGCGTAGTGTATTTTTCTAATAGACGAATTCTAAAGTCGATTTTTGCGCAAAACCGTTGTTCTTTTTTGTCAGATTCCACACAGCCCTTGATTTCCGACATATGACACAGCACCCGAAGTATATCCAAATACTGTATTCGCAACGCAGGTTCGCCAACATTCGGTCATTGTCCATTTCCCGCCACCGGGATTTGAGCTGCATGAGATCGGACTATTTCCCCAATCCAGGGAGATACGCCGCGCTACTCTATCTCCAACCTCCAGCCTCCTGTCCGACTTCGCAAGATCCGACGCCTAATTCGTCTGCACGCCCTCGTCGCCCCTCTATCCTCTCGATGTCGTCTTCTAGCTCTTTGTTCCGCTTGGCAAGTTCGTCCAGTTCCAACTTGTGTCCCTCGAGCTCGGTCTCTAGGTCTTGATTTCTCACCAACAAACGGGTAATCTCGTTAATGCTCTTGCGCCCATCGGACTTGAGATCCTTATTGCGCTTCCAAAGCTTGTTAAGCTCGGCGGTTTGACTTTCATTCTCAATCTCTAGCCACAAGTTGCGCGCCACGAGATCCTTATCGCGCTTCGAACGTTTGTTCAGCTCGGCGGCGTGACTTTTGTTCTCGTTCTCCAGGCATAGATTTCGCGCCACGAGGCGGTCGAGGGTCCCCTTGTCCGTCTCCAAATCAATGTTGCGCGATTGTAGTTGTTGAAGTTGCCTGGTCATCTCCGCAAGGTCTTGGTTCTTTGAATGGAACATAAAATCATTTCCTTCATCTTCATCATAATTTCCGAATTCCACAGTCGTTACTTCTGAGATATATAGATAATTTTTGATGAATATGACAATAATTTAAAATGGTTTTTATAGATAATTATGAATTTGAGAACGTGGAACATACCGCAATCGGCATGAGATTTCTTTGGTCTTTTCGCGGCCAATTCTTCCGATGCCACTGGCGATGGCACACTCTTCTGTATATTGGAACGATCATAGGAGCAAATTTTTTCCAGGCCTCGGCATCGTGAGCAAGGCTCGTTTTTATCGCAAAATTTCCTGCTCTTATTGCAATTATTGCATCGCTGTTTGGTTGGCTTGCCTTTTCTCGATGGGAGGTCGGCGACATATTGTGGGGTTTCATTAAAGAACTGGTAATGATCCATGATTCGTCTAGTATTTCGCGTGCCAACTTTGTCTTCCTCAACAAGGTTATATATACATCGTCAAGGCGGCCCCACATTCCTATAGTACTTCCATGGCGGCTTCCATATAGCGAAATTGGCCGAAGACGACTTAAAAGGTGACGACTTTATAATGTTACTTTTTTCCTTTTTTTAAGTCATACAAAGCCACTAGAGAGAAAATTCTTAACGGGGCCGGCTTATTAGGTGATATACAATTGGAGGTTCATGCGATTTTAATTAAATGAACCATAAAGCACACGTATGTACAAATATGTAGCTGTCGTGGACCAATACTATCACTTTTCCCCTATGCGGTGTCCGATTACAAGCCAAAGCCCCATTATTGTCGAATAACGGGGAATGTTCAATATTGGCAACTTAACGGCCTGCAGTCGTGGATTTGGCCAGATCCGAGGGCGATCAATTCCGATATTCCATTTCCAGTAGCTTGACAATCGTGCGAAAACAACGGGTCTGAATAAAATACTTTTATTGTCTTACAGCACTACAGAAAAGGTAGCCGAAGGAGCCTCATGCCCATTCAAGTAATTTGGTCTCGTGGTTGACTTCGTTGTGCCCTGCAGGTATTTCGACATCGCCTCCACCTCCTTTTATATTTTCGGCAAAAGAGCAGCAGCCAATTTTAGGTAAAACCGTTTGGCCGAGATTGTGCGGTCAGCGGCTCCTAATCTGGTGGCGGTATGCCCAATTCAACACTTCTTCCGAAACACTGGCCACCTTCGGCAGAATTTTCTTGGCACCAGACTCTTCTCCTTCGCACCGTCTGTTTCAACTGTTCACTCGTCCCGCGTAACTGGAGCGCTGCAACTATCCAAGATGGTCAACTCAATGGCGGATATTCCACGTGTGGGAATACAGGTTTCTTACAATGAAAGATCAAATTTGGCCAATATCCGACATTTAATTCTGTAAGTAATTATATTAAGACTACGAAAATAGTGCGGTCCATACCAGTGCCACAATAATATGCATATTAAGGCATCTTTATCATAAAAATTTCCATATACTACAACGATAACAGACAACTATATTACAATATTTTGCGGACCAATTACCTAAACACATCGAATATATATCAGCCTTGGAATTTAAAATTTATGATAGTAATACTTCATTTCATGTCAGCGACATGACATGCCTCTACTATTTCCTTACGAATCATTAAACCGGTCCATATTGTTTCAGCAATTGGTGCAATTTAACCATCACTGTTAATGCCGAACTTCCTAATTGCGTTCATTTCAGGTTTCACACCTTAAAATGATGGCTGATCCCGCTTGTGAACCGGAATCCCGATTTCTGTGAATACAACACCACAAATTTTATTTTCACCAATGCTTTGCACATCCTCACGCCGAATTTAATCTGAATTTTTGGTTGTCGATATTGAGATATCTCCGACGAGTTTCTTTGTTTCTTATTGACTCTTGCCTTCCTACACCGCCTGCGACATCGAAAGGATTCAGACTTTGCCTACCTGTTCCTCATCCATTGTGTGCAGTCGTCAATGGATAGCGATCTCTCATAAGGGCGTTAAGGTTAAGGGGAAGGTGTCATGGACATGACCAATATTTGGAGTTCTGGGATGACAAAATCATAAATAAGATATTTAAGATCTCGGTAACCAATTTCGGAATTTAAAATTAGTCAGGGAATTCCAAAGTAGCCGTTCAAAACACTTGCTCTCCATTGGAAAATTCAAATGATTATGAAAGCAATATGCAATATGAAGGTTATACTGTATAATTTTTCAGGCCAAATCAATACTAGCATTTTAACAAATAGGTATGAAAGGTTAGTAGTCGAATTCTGTCTGAATGCTTTACGTTGTTTTCCCATCACTATGGTTCGCAAACCAGTAAGGACATTTATATCATTTATCGCAAAAGTAAAATGAAATTAAAATTGATTTGGCTATTTCAAAAACAAAGATAAGCCAGATTTCAATAATGTGAGTGAATTGGTATCATTTTCCACCCAAACTTGAAAACATTAATGCCCATGGAAAATATATAAAAGGTGTGTTTATAGTTATGGTATTATTGAACACTGATAAGCATTTGTCAATTGCACTTTTGTGTTCCATACACCTTCTGATATTATACTTTTGAGGAAAATCTCTAGCATGTATATGAGCGAGCTGCCTGTGGACATAATAGGGCTATAATATCAAGTCACGCGTACCTAAGCTAACGCGATCCGCGCTTTGTTCTGTGGAGTAGGTTCAGTGTTGGGGGTTATTTTCGTAAGTCCTTTTTGTATCGTGTACGACGTAAGTGACTGTGAAATTAATGTAAATATAGCTTCCTTCTTACGTGGCAAGCCCAAACCAGCACTCCTAAATTTGGTCTTTTTGTTAGGCACGCCGGATAAATTCTACCTAGCTTATGTAATCCAAAACTGTACCCTTCGCAATTCTTCGCCTCACCAACGTTCTCCAAATGGATGATTGCGGTGTCGTTCCGATTTGGACATGTCAATCCAAACCATAATTACCAAAAGAGTGTGCTATTTTTTCAATGGATACCTGGCCCAATTTGCCGATCACCAGATAATTACCATATTGTAATATTCACAAAGAGCGGATATTACATATGGCGCGTTGCGATTGATGACGTCAATATGATGACATAGCACGAAAGCATAAGCCACAAATTACTTTGATGACAAGTTGTAAATCCCAACATACCAGATACCCATAGATACAACCAGAGCAGATACGTCCACAGCAATTAGTGATGCCCATTTATCCTGCAAGGTTTTTATGCAAATAATTGAGATTATTACGCCTAAGGCGGTGTGGATTGTCGGAGTTATGTAGGTGGATGTTCATTATGTCCGCTGTGATTGTCGAAATGTCTTGACTGTCGAAATGTCGCAATTATGGACAAGCCCGTCGACCTTACCATACTCAGAGAGGAGCCCTCCGACCTTACCATTGCTCAGAGATTACTCGAAAGCCTAACAATTAGCTTGCTGGCTGCGGACGAATCCGATCTCAAGAATTCCTTGTTCGGCTACTCTGATACAATCGAGAAATGCAAAAGATCACCCAGACCCCCGTTCCTCACATTTTGAAAGAAAGGTTGAAGGTGGGTAAATAATTAGTCGCGGAAAGGTCGAGCATATACGCTAATGGATTTGAGACCTGCGTTTTGTACCTGCCACCTCTTCACACAAACATCACCCATAACCCTGTTTGCTCTCAACCCCATTCTCCGACGACACCTCTCGCTTAACCTACATTTACACTGTTTCCCAACTTTCCCACCGCAATCGGCTCCATCGCCCCTTATGAAGGACTCACCCACCCTCAACTTAACCCACCCGTTGGGTCCGCAGGTGCAGTTCATATCCCTACCGGGCGCACCCATTGCCGGCGAGCCGGGAGCCGCCAACCCTACAAAGCTCCCCATAGCCATATTCATCTGGCCGTGTTGCCATACTTCAACGCTTGCGTATCGTCAAATGAGGGGAATCTGACGGGCAGGAATATGAACCGGTTTATTAACATGGGTGAATTAGGTTGCGGGGGTTACCTTTTGCGTTGGGCGTAGTTGCGTCGTTGTAGTAGTTATTTGCGCAAGAGATTGCGTTTAAAGAGAAGGGGTCATTAAAGACTTTCATTTCGATGCAGGCATCCCCTTGGTGAAGAAGAAAACCGCTCTCGCAACAAAACAATGAGATTCCCGAAATATCTCCTAGCATTCATGCGGCTGTCCAACGTGCTGTAGAAAAGGCGAGTTTACATTGCGACAACATTTCCCACCTTTCCTCCGCACACATCAAGCCATTCTGGGGGTACTACGTCTCCTCCTGGGACGCCATGCGGCCCATGTCCTTCAAGTATGTGACCTTCGACAAAGAGTGACAAAGGTCACGTAATGTTGTATGCGATTTCGTTAAAGTGGTATCGTCATTCCATGATAGGTTTGGCGAGCCCATTAGATACTACGATGATATCAATGAGACTATCGGCGAGATGGAGACTTGCCCTTACCTGGTCGAGACGTTTGCGGAGGGCCTCAAACTCAATCACTAAATCTATTCCAATTTCGACGAGTGGGTCGCTCAGCAGTTCATGCTCGTTGAGGAGGTTTCTTGTAAACTGTTGGGGTCATTTTGTTCATGAGGATTATGTTATCAGTTGATGACATATTATCATGGTTTACAAAAAATTTCTCGGTTGTTTTAACTGTTTCATGATCTGTTGAAATATATAAGTTGAAGTCAGCTCTGGCCGAGGCAGTTATATATTAAATTCGAAAATCCAATTGTAATATAACTTACTTGACAAAACGTCAGTCAACGCATCCTGTGCGCTTTTAACCCCGTTTACAATGCCTCCACGCAGCGTTTAATTTTATTTGCAATATTTGACGATTCAGAGGAGACTTTTATTAAGATGGGATCGGCATGTTCCAAACACAGGATGAAAGGCAATTTTTTTCCAATTGTGATCGGTATGATATGATCTTTGCAGAGTTGAGGAAGATCGCCGTGGAGAGTTTCAGATACTTTGCATATAAACACAACCAATCGTGTGGGCCTTATATGCTGCACAGTGGCCTTTTGGTGGTTGTTGCCACTGGTGTCAAAAATGTTGATAGCATTACATCCCGACGTCCCAACGGAGAAGTATTGGACACCCAGACTCTTATTTCTTGCCCTACTGCCCGCATTTTGAATATTGTTGAATAGCCATTCTAATACGACTGATTTTCCTGAAGAATGAAATTAAAAATGATTAGAAAGAAGAAAATACAAATTGCAAAAAAAAAAAAAAAAAAAAAAAAAAAAAAAAAAAAAAAAAAAAAAAAAAAAAAAAAAAAAAAAAAAAAAAAAAAAAAAAAAAATGCAAATGAATACAATTTAAATACTTACTATACTTAATGGATATATTACTCCCAATTACAAAATGCTATCATATGTACCAGAAGTCTGCAAATGCAATCCATTCTTTTTGACCAATATTCTGCAATCGCAAAGTTGCTCCAGGATCTGCGGGATATCTTCATCACTTGGGTCGAACCTTTCCACTGATGCTCCAGTGTAGGTGACAAAGTAACTGAAAAGTATGAGTACTCCGACTGTAATTGGTCCCGTGAAGAGCGAACACATGTACAATCCTAAGCATTGCCATTGTGAAAGCACGCTAATCATAGGTCGAAAATGTTTTTGGAAGCCTTTCTTCATCAGACTTGCTTCGAAAAGCATTGCGCTATGATGATCACGGACGATGGCCTTTAGTAATTTTCCGGAGTGTTGTGGTCGTTTGGCTGCATTCCCGAGGAGCACCAGACTCAACGGGTGCCTGTCCATGCATGAAACGAGATCACACAGCAACTGACGAGTATACTGCGCCTTATTCCCATCAGCCTCTTTCATCATCTTCTCCTTTAATTCGTTGTCAAGACTTTGAATAAATAACACACACCCACTCTCAATATCGGAATTCAAGAGGCTTTTGAGTTGGTTAAATTTCTCCCCTGACCACCTTAGACGTTCTTGCGAAGTTGCCAAAATCTTTATAGTGATGTGTTGAAATACAACCTCCTTAAACAAAGCTACAAGTACTAATGCCTCTTTGTTTCAGCATGCATCAGAGTGCCGGCATGATCCAGGATCAATAAAGAAGAAGCCTTCATCATTAGACATCTCATCTGGCGCAATCTGCATCCGGGCCATCTGACATCCACATCTATGAAATTTCACTCTGCATCTGCATCAAAGGTATCTCCCATCTACATTCATGACATCTAAGCAATCTACATCAGGACCCATTGACATCTGTACCGACCTCCATGTCTTCTGTTTCGATTTCCATAATTTCAAATTCAAATTTGAGTAATATACTAAATTCAAACAGATATACAAAAGCTTTGAATGAAGCCTTAATGGTAAAACATCTGTATACTAGTAAAACATCTCTCATATCTCTCTATTACTATAATGATTTACTAAATATTTGTCAAAAGAGTAAACATTTTTTTGCTGCTGTTGTGCTATTCTGGCTGAGTTATAAGATTTAACAAATAGTATCAGATGTATATTTCATATGATAGCATTAATACTAATGGTATTAATTTTTTATAATTAAGTTGTAATACTCATCTGAGTATCAGGGTCTTAGTGATTGCTAATTTCAAACCACTATATATGCTAGATAGTACTTCAGCCCTTCTTGCTCAATAGTGAAGAGTTGCCTTTCTCAGCTATGATTCACATTATACATACTTTTATTTTATTTTATTTTATTTTATTTTATTTTTTTTTTTTTTATAGTCACTCAGACTTCTTCCTTTATTAATACACC
>RBNI01005598.1:0-12356 GCA_003990745.1 Jimgerdemannia flammicorona
CTCTCTATCTCCCCAGAGAGTTACCAACCCCTTAGCAACCCCAACTCTCTCTCTACTCTTTCTGTAGATATATTCCACAAGTCTCTTATGGGTTCCTCCTCTAGGTCCCCACTCCCACTACTAATCATTCAGAATGTTTAGTAATAACTCCCACCTCACAGCTTATGCCCCAATTTCCAAATGCTGACCATTCTCAAATATATAAAATTAATATTTAGAAAGTCTAACCCAAATAGCCAGAGCTTACCTAAAGATCAACTACTCTCTCCAACCCCTCTCACCAGGCTCCTCCAAAGATCACTCCACCTCTCACCCTTCAACCCCCCAAAGGAGTGCAATCTCAGCTGATCCTCAATTGCTCTCCAAAAGTCTCTCAAAACCTTATACTTCTCTAGCCAATACTCAGGGGTCTATACCATACCACCCTCCTGCTCAACATTAAGACACTCCTCACACTCTGATGCCCCCCCTTCTACTAAATATCCTGACTGGTAATTTAATATCACATTGCACAATAATAGCCTCTACCATATCACCCAGAATTGGGGAGAAGCTACCTTGCCACTTGCTTGCTCTAAGGCCAAATGCTGTTTCAGTCCCACTTTTTGCTGATTCCAACCTCCTGCTAGGTCTCAGGCCACATATCTCTCTCATACTCCTGCAGATATTCTATACCATCTCTAAATAAAATTCATCTACTGGTGCACCCCCTAGTAGCAGATGATCCTACCTCTATATCTGTGGTCTCTATTCTTTCTCTCCCTCATTACTCCACCACTTGAGTTTAATTTGATGAGTACCATTAACCACTCTCTACCAGAATTCCCAATAGTACATCTTCCTGCTCCCCTCCAGTATCACTAGAGAAAGCAGATCACCAGTCATACTCTGGGGAGAGAACTGAATCTCTCACACTCCCTACATTAGGGGCACCCACTTCTAATCCCTCAATTCACTTGCTTGCTTCAGCCACTATGCCCTCAAACTATATAGGCACTTGTTAAAGTCTACCAGACCCAGTCCTTCTCTGTCTACTGATAATGTCAATGTCTCCCAGCCTATTTGACTCTGCCATCCTACTCATATCTATGATCTAGCCATCTTCAACAGCCTCTTGACCACCCATGCTGGGAAGTCTAAGTAATACCCCAAATACTATAGCTTAGGAAGCTAATATACATTCAACACTATCACCCTTTCTGCCAGAGAGATATATTGGCCACTCCACCTCAAGAGAGCATCTCTCCATTCTAACAGCTACTGTTCCCACTGACCTTGAGATAGCAGGGAATAATATACTGAAAAATAAATTTTCAGGTATCAGACTACTTTTCCTGCTGAGATAACTATTCCAATCACATCCCCTCTAACTATTCCTTTACTTAAGACCAGAGTCTCACACTTGTATTAGTTGAGCTTAGCATCTGAGCACTCCTCATACTATTCTACAGCACTCTTCAGTGTTACCATATCCTCTATAGAGTCCAGCCCAACTACCATATTATTAGCAAAGACCCCCACCTTTTAGTTCACTCCTAGAATATTCAACCCCCTCCACCCTATACTATATCCTATCTAACAAGAGCTCCAGTGAGAGGGCATAAAGGATTGGCAACAGTAGATCTCACTATAGCACTTCTCTGCCCAGAGAAAATGACTCCCCCCTATATCTATTTACCATAATAGCTATCTGACTCCCCTCTAATAGACTAATTAATGATCTCTAAAACTCTGGAGGGAATCTTATTCACTTTAGCACCCCCTCCAGTCATATATGCTGGATTTTGTCATAAGTCTTCTCTTGGTCCAAAAAGACTAGTTAACCATCAACCCTGGTAGCATGAGCTCCTTTAATGACCCCAAGCTGTCTTATCTCATATCAAATAGCCTCTGACAAAGCTCCACTTCTCTACTCCTAACATCTGCTGAGCCACTCCTTACAACCTGGTCACCAAAATCTCCATCACCAACTAGCAATCCATATCCAGAAGTATGATCAGCCCTCAGTTCTTCCAATCCTCTCTCCTCTCCTTGTCCTTATACAATAGAGCTATAAGCCCTAAGTACTGACCCTGAATTGAGGTCTCTGAGCCAATCACCTCATCACACATCTACATTATCTCCTCCAGCACAGTCTCTATACTGGCCATCTACTTCCAAAAATCCCAAGACAATCTATATTCCCCTGGGGCTATCTTTATACTTATTTATACTGAAACCTAGCAGACATCCTCTCCACATACAGAGACTTTAAGTTCACCTAGGCCCACTGCTGGATCTGAGCACCAATCTCCAGCTGCTGTTCAATGTCTTATACATCTTCACCTTCCTCCTCCTCACTTCACAACTGCCCTCAATAAAACTACAGTAGGCCCAAGATCTCCAGCATCCTGACCACCATATTACTTACCTCATCCAATACTCCTTTCTACTACAGCCTTGTCCTTTATACCTAAGATAGCCTTTACAGAAAATTTGTATGTCACTCCCTCTCCTCCAGGTCCTACCACCCAAATTGTGCCACTATTCTCTTTATCTACAGTTCTTTCTTCTGCTAAGCAGCTCCTTCAGTTCTTCCACCTACTACCAGATCCATCAAGCCCTCCAGTCACCTTCCTCACTATTATCCAAAGACCCAGCCCACCTCTCCAGCAGCCTTTCCAATCTCTGTAAGACCCATCTTATATAACTTCTCCTCTGAGTCCCCTCTCTCTCCCAGTCTCACCCCAGTAGTGCTGAGCATCAGATTTCTAATACTACTAACAATCCCCAATCTCCAACCCCTGTGCCCTCTAGCTAATAATTCTAGTTTTAATAACCACTACCTATTTATCCTATAAGATATGATCTCTCAGTAATGAAGTATTTAGGCACTAATGTCCAGGCCCCTCCCCACTTTCTCCAAATCTCCCACAGTCCAGCAAACCCCAGTGATCAGACCAAGGGCACCAGACCATCTCAATTATACTCTAGACATTTGCTCTCCAGTACTTAGCAGTCAAGAGTCAGTTAATCCTCAATCCCAGCCCTGCTATCCGTGAGTGTAGACTCAATTATCTCTCCACCCAAGTTGTCCTATATCAACTAGTGAGCTCAATCTCTCAATCTCCTCCCAGTCTTTCATCCCCTCACTCCTGTCCATTATCCTTCTCTCTCTATCTATCCTGTCTAGCAGTCTATTGCATATTATATTAAAGTCACCCCCCAGACTGTCAATCTCCTTGGCTATCATGACACCAGCATCTCTTAGTCCCCTTATCTACTCTATATACTCCCCCCTTTCCACTGGACAATAATATGACCCAATAGTCAAGAGGCTCTAGCCTGGCCTCTTCCACACTCTCCATACCACTCTGCCACCCCAATGTCTAATGTCCCCAATATTTGTCTTGCTTTTTCTAACCAAAATATCCACCTGACTCTACTACACTACTACACTTCCCCATTCTCTTATCCAATCCTATATGTTTAGATCAGTATCATAGCCTATGATCTGTAATTAGAACAGATCTACATCTAGTCTCTTCAATCAGCTGAAGATACTTTGATACCTCATTACACCTCTCAAACCATTGACATTTAAAGAGAAGATTCTAGTTATACTGTTCATATTGAATAATATTTAGAGATTAATTGCCCACCCTTCAATTCCATGCTCACTATATCACTAGCAATATTCAGATTTCACTCTGCCTTAAGCTCATCTGTCTCTCTCTGCTGAGCATCCAGTGCTTCCAAGATCTCCTGATAGTCTATCTCATCCACTGCCTCCATATCAGACTGGTAGTTCTCACACACTACTGTCACTTCTCTAACCCCTTCCTAGGTCTCTATAGATATGCTGCTCACTCATTTGCAATGGTTAGGAGTACTGCCTCTCTGGCATCATCCACCTCATATTTTATTGCCTCCAACAGGCCTACCAGTAGTTCATTATGAAGCTTCTGAACTACCTCCTATCTTTGTAAAATCTCATCCCAGTTGTACTTGCTAATTACCCTAAAATTTACCTCACCTAACTCATCTGCTGTAACATCTGTCAATACTGTCCATAATCTCTTTTTCTATTATATAGTCTCATCCACTCCTTGGCCTACCACCTGCCCTCCAGCCCCTTGACTACCATCAGCTTCTGCCCTCTCTGACTCATCCCAGTCCTCCTCCAGCATATTCTGCAGCTTCTTCTCCTCACCTACTACAGGCACCTTATTTCGAACTCACATCTACCATTACCTCATCCTCAACCACTGCTCCCTGCTCTGGGTCTTCCCCTTCTACTGATTATCTTTGCTACTATCCCCTCCTCCTCTGCTAAGCACTGGCCCTTGATCCAACTTCATTTGCAGCTTTCTCTCCCTCTAGCTGCCCTCTCAACTTCACCAGCAAATTCTTTGGATGCTGCCTCCCCTGTACCCTTTTCCAGACAGCTAGATCTAATCTTACTCACTTGCTATTCACTATCTCTACTACTGTCTTAATCTTATACTCCTTCCAGACAAGTCTCCTCTTCTTGATAGCTCTGGCCAAGTCCTCCAATACCTCTAGCAAGTCCTCTTTCTCCTCTAGTATCCTCTTGATCCTCAAGACCTTGTACTCTACTGGCCTCTACTTAAGTACTGCCAGCCTCTCCTTTTCAGTATCCTTCTTGCTCACCAGCCTCACCCTGACATCTATATCACCAGTTCTAAACTCTATATCCTCCCAGATCTGAAAGCCCACATCTACTACATCATCATACTCCTTGATAACATTGACAATCAGCCCCTTGATCACCTCCTTCTTCACTATTGATATATTTACCACTACTAGCTATACACTCTAAGGTCTCAGTATAAGTACTGAGCTGTAGAGATTACCACCCCTCCTATAATCACACCTTTTTCCAATATCTCCAGTATTAACTCCTCCTTCTTGAACCCCATCTCAACCTCCTCCAGATCCTTCAAGAACTTTACCAAGGCAGTCCCTTTCACCTCTTGAACCAGCAGCCTCAGAACCATTCTTGCTATGATTACTAAACCCTAGAAACACAATGTAATAGTGAATTTGGACACTGATTTCTTATATAATGATACTATAATCAGGTCTATTACATCATCAGTTGGGTCTCCAGGCCTTGTACCCTGCCCTGTCCAGTCCCACCATCAGCTGTCATATCTGGATTTTTTTCCAGATTAGCAGTCCCCCCTCCATCAGTAGTCTCACCCTCCCCAGTCATAACTCTCTCAGCCCTACTACCACTACTCCCAGAATCCTCTCTACCAGACCCTACATCCCTCTCCTTCTCCTTATCACCCTGCAGCCAGATCTTCAAATCTATTGATGAGTACCCAGTCTTGACCTTATCAGCAAAGCTCACTCTTCCAGTCCCCTGCCTCCTAGCACCACTACCTCCTCATCTATATCCTCCTGCCAGCAAGCCTCTCATACTTTCCCCCAAGCCATAACTCATTTCACATACTGCCAGTCAAATGTACTGAGGCTGCTCTACTCAGTATACTCCTCCAATCTCTCATTGGTTGCTATATTATTATCACCTTTGCTCCAAAAACTGTATTGAAAGTATTATCAGAAATTTGTATAATGTGAATTGTAGTAGAGAGAGGTGTAATTCCTATACTACTTATAGTATTTTGCCTAGATATAAAGAAGAGCCTGTAAAATCCTTATAACTCAGATTCTACAAAACTTAGAATATAAAAAGAACTACCAGAACAAGAGGAACTCCCCCAGGAGAAATGAACAAAGAGATCAAAGAGACCAAAGAGACTAGAGAAATCTACAAAAAAGAAGCAGTTCTGTGAAAGAGAATTATACTTTATCTATAAGAAGACAGAATATATTACTGTTAAATATTCTGAAAAGAGAAACAGAAACTCCTCAGATGAACTCAGTAATCAGACCATCATAGTTATTAGAGAAGACTCAGGAGAAAAGAACTCTAAAAATGCTATCAAAGTATAGAAAATATGATATAAGACTACTAACTCTACTAAGATCTATTCTATTGATACTGGCTATGACCTCTATAGTAGCCAGGACCTCACTATTCCACCTAGCATCAATGTTAAAGTTATACTGAGATTGCTATATAAGCTTCTAAAGAAATATATATCTGTTTAGCTGAATAAAGCAGTTTGGCCAAAGAATTCAACATTGGTCTAGGAGAAGGAGTTATTGACCAAGGCTTTACTAAAGAAATCTATATCATCCTGTAAAATTTTAGTAATATATCATTCAAAGTCAAAGTAGGCTAAAGAATTGCTCAGACTATTATTGAAGTAATTAATCAAGATCTTACCATCCAAGAAGTCCCCAAACATATCCAGACAGACTATGACAAGAAAGAGTTTGAATCTACCAACAAATTCCTTAGTCAAAAGATCACTATTATGAAAGAAGATAATGATGAAAACTAGCATAAGAGAATTGCAGATAGTTATGTACTATATGGACAATGTCCTCATTCTATCTAAATATACTGCATGAAATATAATAGTGAATACTATATATATCTCTCTAAGGTTTTTAAAATCCAATCTGTGAAATATCAAACCCAATAAACTGAGGAGCCTAAATAAGACTACACCTCCTAAGAAGGATAGAGAGAATCTGACTTCAAGAAGACTGATAGTAATTGAGACAATGAAGAGCTCAATACTATCAAGAAGGAGGACAGTTGTATTAAGTTCACAGACTAAGTTTACAGAAAAGATATTAATGTTCTACTAGATAGTAGTACTATAGAAAACTACATTAGTACTAAGACTATTAAAAAGATTGGAGCCCAAAGTAGGCAACTACTAAAAAAAGAAACATCAACTTTAGTAATAGTAAGACTGTACTATTGATCCAAATTTGCAAAAACCTATTACTCAAAATCAGTAAATATTAAGAGAAGTTAGACTTTAGTTTTATAGATCTGTTAGGATAAAATATTATCTCAAAAAAGGCCTAGTGACCCAGCACAACCCCAATATCATCTAGAGGATCAATGAGGTTAATCTGATTTGTAAAGAAAGCAAGGTCATACTAATATCTCAGAAGAGCAATACTTACTAAGGAATCAAAATCATCTCAGTCATTCAGATAAAGGAACTCTCTTATAAAAAGAAGCCTACCTACTTCATTGATACTATACAAGAAGTCACAGAAGCCCCAAGCAATCTAGTATCATCAGAGGCCCAAGAACTCTTTGAGAATTTCTAAGACATATTTCAGAAACCTAGATGACTCCTACCTAAGCAGTAAATTCAACATAGGATTAATTGAATCTCAGGATCTGAACTGCTATTCAAGAGTATCTACCAATTGACTCAATCTAACTCAAAGAAAAGCTGACCAAATTACTGGCTTAAGGATATATTAAACTCAGCTATTCCCTATTTGGGGCCTCTATTTTATTTGTTAAGAAAAAGGATAGCTCTCTGTAAATATATATTGACTATATATAGAGTCCTCAATAAGATCACTATTAAGAACTAATATGTCTTGCCTAGGATTAATAAATTATTTTACCAAATCTTAAAGGTCAAGACTTTCTCCCTACTGAACTTATGAAATAGATACAATCAGATTCTCATTGATGAAAAGGATATTGAAAAGGTAGCCTTTCAAATGTAGTTTGGATACTACCAGTTCTAAGTCATGTCTTTTAGATTGATCAATATACTAAAACCTAATAAATGATATCTTTGAACTATTGCTCAATATTTATATTCTGATATATAGTAATAATATACTAATCTATAGTAAAACAGTAAAACTATACTTCTCTGATCTCAGACAGGTACTAATCTTATTGTAAGAATATCAGCTTTATGTAAATATAAGTTTTATCAAGACCAGATTGAATATCTGGAACATATCATCTCTAATATAGAAATCAATATAGACTTCGGAAAGATATCAGCTCTCTAGAGTATTTCTATCTCCACTATTCTTAAGTTACTCAAATACTTCCTAGATATTGCAGAATACTACTAAAGGATTATCTAGAGATACTCTATAATTGTAGCTTTACTGACTAGTCTAGCCCATAAAGGAGTAAATATTGAAACTGAATAAATCTCTGAATACATCAAAACTATAGACTACCCAAAAGACTCCTTACTGAGGCCCTCATACTAATTACACTAGACCCTATCAGAGCATTCATACTGACTACAGATGTCTCTAATATTATCATTGGGGCAGTACTTAGTCAAAAAGACTGCTCAGTGACCTCTCTATTCCAGAAACTTAAGCCAGCAAAAATCCAGTATACTATTTATGAGAAGGAACTTCTGGCTATTATTACTATACTCTAGAAATAGTGCTATTTTCTCATAGACAGCTATTTGTAGCCTATACTAATTACTATACTTTATAGTATATCTATATATACTTAGTCTATACTGACCTACAGACAAGTATATTAAATGGAAATTATTACCCTCTTTAATATAAAAATCAAGTATATCTCAGCAAAACCAACTTATGGTTGATGATTTCTTTAGATATATAGAGGATGAACTTATCTTTATAGTGAAAGTAATCAGTGACCTCACTCAGCTGATCAAGAATGGCCATCTATAAGACAGCCTCCTATTGAAATACCTCTAGCTCTAAAAGACCCTGAGACTGAAGTTCTAGAACCCATGAACAGGATAATCAAAAAATTTATTTTCTACAAAGGACTTATCTATTAAGATTATAACAGAGTAGTAGTACTCAAGGACAATACTCTGTAACTCAAAATAATATAAGAACTCTATGACACTTCTACTGTAGGATACTTTGGTTTCAAAAAAACCTATAATCTCTTTCAAAAAAAATTTACTAACTAAAGATAACTGAGGACATCAAGATCTTTATAGTCTTATATAAGATATATCAAAGATTCAAGAGTGGTAACAAACTACTAGCAGATCTCTGGCAATATCTACCCATCTCTAACAATAACTAGGAACAAATCACAATGGACTTCATTGTCCAGCTACTCAAGACCAAGACAGGAGAGGATGCTATTATAGTATTTGTAGACTGTCTGAGTAAACAAGCCCATTTGGCACCTACCAAGACCACTACTACAGTCTCTGAAATTGTAGAAATCTTTCTCAACTAAGTATTTAGACTATATACTATATATAGTACAATTATATCTGACAGAGATATTATGTTTATAAGCAACCTCTAGAAGATATTCTTTATACTCTATAGTACTAAGCTGAAGTTTTCCATGGCCTACTACCCTCAGATAGATGGCTAGACTGAGTACACCAATAAAACTCTCAAGCAAATACTCAGTATTTTTTGTTGTTAAAGCAAAATTATTAGAATAAGTACCTGGTCTATACTGAGTTTACCTACAATAATAGTCACCAAACTTCTATAAGAAGATTTCATTCTTTCTGGATTATGATCAATATTTAAGAATTCTGAGTACAGTTGGAAAATCAGTAGTCCCAGCTGCACAGAACTTAGCCAAGACTATATCTGGTCTTATATATAAATGATAAGAGATATTCTCATCGAAGTATAAGACTACTAGACTAAGTATACTAACTTAAAGTAAAGAGAAGTCTCCTATAATATTAATGATAGAGTTATACTCAGATCAGACCATCTTCACTCAGATATCTTAATATAGCAACTAGTCAAGAAGCTCTATATCAGAAGATTTAAACATTCCAGATTGTGGAAAATTTAGTAATATTAACTATAAGCTATAGCTTAATAACATCTGAGTCTACTCAGTATTCTATACTTATCAATTAGTTATCTATTATAAGAACCTATTTTTCAAGTATACATATAGTTTTACCACTATCTCAAATTAGGATTAATAATTATGAGAAATTCAAAATTGAGCAAGTTCTTGATTATAAGGTTTGCAAATATATAAAAGAAGTCAAGTGGTTTTTCCTTATCAAGAAAAGGATTACTCTACTCATAATGCTATCTGGGAAAAGGAAGATATATATACTAAAAATATATATATAAAGTTCTCCAGTACTATATAGAAATACTCACTCTACAACATTGATAGAAACTATAACTATAAACTTAAGATATGTGGTAAATATAAAGAAAACATTATACTTATCTATGATATATAATAATGAATACTGAGAGAATAGGAATACTATACTTAGTTTACAGAATAAAAAGATTATTCAATTGAAGAACTTCTCTAGACCTCCTATATAGTTAAACTTAAAGAATTGTACATAACTAGTACAATATATAGTAACTGTATAAGTATGATATAGTACTTATCAGTGGCTACAGAAAGTCATCTGGTTGGGTTTGAACTCCCATTCTGTAGCCTAGAGAACAATACCTTAATAGAGTGACCAACTCTCTATCTGATATCAAAAGAAAGAAATTTTTAACTAGTAATACTTAATATTTTTTTCATATAACTAGTATATGTCTCACTTATATTAACAGATTATACAACAGTTATCCAAAATATAATTAAACCAAAAAAAATCACACCAGATTAGAGAAAAGCATAAATATGTAAGACAGAATTATACTACAACTCTTATCCTCCTTTTAGTCTATAAAGAAAAAGACTTCAAAAATACCTACTATCTACTACCAAACTACTTTCTATAGCCAGCCTCTCTCAATCTAGATAGACTACCTCTTTAAATATATTTAGATAACTATTTAAGAAAGAAACTACTACTTAGAGATCCTTAATCACTCTAGCCAGAATCTGAGATATTATATTCTTAATTGCTATAAAATAATTGACAGAATCTATCTTGCTATCAGTTACTTATAAATCTGGCATAAGTAGAAATTAGATACCAACTTCTCCAATATGGCCAAGACCTAATCACTGACTAAGTTACAACTAAGTCTACCTGGATAGGCATAAGTAAAAACTCGCTAAAAAAGTCTACCAAAATATGTAGCATATATTTTAAGTGATCTCCAACCTCAACCATATATAACTGAAGGACTTTCAGAGTCTCTTCTTCTCTGAGATCAACTCATGGAAGATCAAGATAACTGAAGAAGCCCGGTTTTAGATTACCCTCAACTCTACTAACTATAACTCCACTAGAGTCTTCTCTTGAATATCAATCCTAACCAATGACTCCAAGGTCTTTCTGATCTTTTTGAAGGACCATTTATATGAATAGATATCATTGGGCATGACTAGTAAGTTACTTATCTTGACAGCCCCAACTATATTAGATAGAAGACTCCAATACCACTATCTATAGATACTTAAAAACTATTTACAGACTTTATTAATTTCTCTATATTTGATACCAAGTTAGCAACAACCTCTTTTATAACTGAGTAGAAAGATAATAGTAATAATGATAAGAATACCACAATTCCACCCTTGGTTCTCAACTTTTAAATTAATATAGATATTGATTTTTATGAGAAAAAGAAAGTAATAGAATAAACAGATAATATACAACTAGATATAATGATCAATTATATGATCTGATGATATTATAGTAATAATATTACAATTATATAACATATAATAAATGTTATGAATAAAGATATAAATAGTATAAATAATATAGATTTAAATAATATTCAGCTTATCCCCAATAACTGATACCATAAAAATCACTACAGCAACTGATTATTATCTAATAACCTATATTATAAAGGTCCTGATCACAGAGATCTTAATTATAAAGATTCTAATTACAAAGGTCATCTATAGTTACTAAATTAGTTACTTATATTTAGTCAGAAATTGCAAACTAACTTATATAAATACTCTAAGTATTCTATTCAAAATAAAGCAGTTTTAGTTCTATCCTTGAGATAAAAATCAAGTCTTCTCTCTATATATATATTTTTCTAAGTCTTAGTAATGATACCTGAGTAACTCTAGTATTTCTAACTAAACTTCAGAAACCTAGCTAACTTCTGCCAGAACTAAACACTGGTATATAAAGTCTAATAACTTAAGAAAATCCCTTACTAAATCTGAATTCTAAGATGAATTCAGTCTGCATACAAACAAAGAATAAGTTCCTTAAAAGAGAGGATATTACTACTATAATTACTTTTAAGTAAGTACTGTCTCATACTAAAGGCCTCTTAGTATACTTAAGTCTCTAAGTAATTTTCTCACTACACTCTATTATACAAGAATAAGAAATGAGTTATAAGAAAGAGTTATTATAGGCAATTAATAAAAAGAATATGTGAGAAGAGTGGGAAGTTGATTATAGTAGTTAGTAACTTAGTAATATTTTAGAGTAGAGAAAATATATATTGAAGTAGAGTAGGGAGAAATTGGGTGGAGCTACAAGTATAGTATGAGAATTATATATATATTATAGAATAGTTAATAAAGAGATCTAGTACCTATTGAAAAAAAA
>RBNI01005599.1:0-12355 GCA_003990745.1 Jimgerdemannia flammicorona
TTTTTTTTATAGTCACTTGGACTCCGCCTTTATTACCAGTCTATAAATAAGTATACATCATCACCACCCACTACCCAATCCCCATAGGGGGGCTCCTCCCCACCTCCTCACGAATAAAAATCACCCTTTCACCCACTATGCTAACTCTCCCCCCACTCTGTCCACAAATTTTCTCTACTAAGCAGCGTCTCTGACCACCCTGCAGCCCCCAACCAAGCCACTAGCCTGTTAAGGTGTCTTCCATAAGCCTATGCCACTGCAACAACCAGTCTCCCAAGCCCTGTCTGCTTCCATCCTCAAAAACAAATAGCCAGTGACTGGCCAGTCCTACCCAAATAGCCAATGCCCAGCCTAAAGTAATCTACTCCTTCTCTATCCCCCCTACCAATCTGTCCCTCAAGTCCTCCCACCTCCCCCGTACTTCATCTCTCCTACACCATACCCCCAAGTGTTCCCCAATTGCTCGCCAAAAATCCCCCAACACCTCACACTCTCCTAGCCAATGTTCAGATGTCTGTACACAACCCCCCTCCTGCCCTACATTATGGCACTCCTCACAGTCGAAGCAACTCCCTATGATAAGGCACCCTGAGCAAAAGTTGAGCATTACATTCCTCTGCAGCATGCACCACCAGACCACTCAGTACTTTGGCGGCATCCACTTTCTCACTGCGGCACTCTAAGTCCAAACACCATGCCAGTCCCACTCTTCGCCAATTCCAACTCCTTGCCAACCACTAGGCCACAGATCCTGGCCTGGTCCCCTTTGGCATTCAATTCTATCACCAATATCGAACTCAATTAAAGGAGTGCTACCCAGCAGTATACAATCCCATCTCCACATCGCCGGGTCCCAATCCTCCTCTCCTTTATTCTCCTGCCAATGAATTCCAATGTGGTGCACCCCCTCAGCTATCCCCCACCAAAATCCTTTATATTGCAGTTGCTTAGTATTCTGAAGTCCAACTAATACAAGGAGATCCCCAGTTGCACCCCTTAGTGAAGACTGCCTCTCCCAGATCTTCTGTAGCAGAGGAACCCAACTACCTCCTCTCAATTCCACTGCCCTCTTTAGCCACCATGCTTGCAAGCAGTGTAACCATTTTGAGAAGTCAACCAGCCCAAGACCACCTCTCACCACTGGTAGGGACAAGGTCTCCCAACCAATCTGACTCCGCCTTCTAGCCCAAATCCATCCCTTCACTGACTTCACCAATCTCTTCCCCACCCAAGCTGGGAAGTCCAGATAATATGCCAAGTACCACAACTTCGGCAGCCAGTAGACATTCAAAATTGAGACCCATCCTGCCAGAGAAAAATATCTTCCCCCCCAACTCCACAGAGCCTCCTCCCAGATTCCAATCCTCTGCTCCCACCAAAGCCTGGGCAGAACTGACCCGTAGATTGACAGATAGATGCCCAAGTACCACACTGCTTCACCAGTGGGGACAATTGTTCCTATAACCTCCCCTCCCACCATACCATTACCGAGCACCATTGTTTCACATTTATGCCAATTCAACTTCGCTCCCAAGTTCTCCTCATACCACTCGACAGTCTTCTTGAGCTCTTCAACATCAGCAATCAAACCCAAACCAACCACCATGTCGTCTGCAAAGGCCCCAACTTTCCATCCAATGTCAAAGACAGAGAGTCCTTCTATCCTCTGCCTAATTCTATCCATAAGGGGTTCCAGAGAAAGAGCATACAAAATGGAAGACAGTGGGTCCCCCTGGGGCACCCCCCTACCTAAGGGGAATGCTACCCCTCTATGACCATTACACATGAGCACAGCCCTACTCCCTTCCAGTAGGCTGACCATCGCTGACCGAAATTGAGATGGAACCCCCATCCTATCCAAAACTTTCACCAGCCAGACTCTTCGCACCCCGTCGTAAGCCTTCTCCTGGTCCAAGAAGACTAGATGCCCATCCAGTCCACAGGTCCTTGCCCCTTCAATAACTCCATGTACCCAGGCAGTGCTATCCCTGATGAGCTGCCTGCCCACAAATCCCCTCTGCTCAATATCAACGACTTGCTGAGCCACCTTCTGTAGTCTTGCCACCACCACCTTAGTCACCAACTTCCTGTCCATATCTAGCAATATTATCGGCCACTAGTTCTTCCAATCCTCCCACCTTCCTTTGTTTTTATAAAGTAGCATCACCAGCCCAAGGTCCTGCTCCCCCACTCACCTCCCAGTCTGTAGAATGGAGTTGCACAATGCTGTCATCTCCCCCATCACCCCTGGGACTCCAACCATTTGCTTCCAAAAGTCCCAGAGCAGACCATCCTCTCCAGGTGCTGTACCTGGCATTATCACGGCAAGAACCTGGTGGATCTCATCTTCCTGTACTGGTATCACCAGGTCACCTAGCCCCTCGGCTTGTGGTGGGTGCCAATCCTCCAATACTCGGTCAATAGTCATAGCATTTGCCCCACCCTCCTCCTCACTCCACAATCCACTCCATCTCTCCTTCAGCGATCCAAGAATGTCCTGTACACTATGCACCAGTATACCATCTGAGTCTAACACCTCTTCCCACCATTGCTGTACCCGCCGTGCCCTAAGAGCCCTTGTAAGAAACTTGGAAGGCCTCTCCCCTTCCTCCAAATCCTGCCAGCGGAGCCATGCTGCCAAGCTCTGCACCCTTGCTTCTTCCTCTTCCCACAGCACCTGTTGTAGTTCCCCAACCTCCATTTTCACCCTCATTAACCTCCAATCTTCTTCTCCCTCCAGTATCTTCAACCTTGCCCACTCCTCCAGAAGTCTAGTCAGTCTAGTAGAAGCCCAATGCACTCTATGCCTCCTTTGCTTCCCTGCCTCCCTGCCAGCCTCACTCTAGTAAATCTTGGCCATCTCCTTTATCCTCATCCACCTAACCCCAACTGAGGCACCTTCCTGCTACCAGTTCTCCACCCTCAGCTAAATGTCCTTAGCCTACTCATCCCACTGGGTCTTGTCATCTAACAAAGAGGAATTGAGGCACCAATGTCCAGGCCCATCCCCACTTCCCCCAAAGCACTCCTGTCCCAAAAGACCTCAGTGATTCGACCATGGACACCATTCTACCTCCAGTGACTTCCAAACATCTAGGCCCCAGCAGCTGGCTGTCAGAATCCAGTTGATTCTTGTCCCCAGACCCTCTACCCAATGCATATAAACCCTCCTATTCCCCCAGCACTCTCTACCAGCGTCTACCAGTGCACTTAGTCTCTCAACCTCCTCCCATACCACCAGTCCTCCACTCCTGCTCTCAGCACCTTGTTCTCCATCTGTTCTATCCAATCATATGTCCTGAACTATATTGAAATCACCCCCAAGCATATCCACCCCAGCCTCTACAAAGCTCCCACTCTCTAGCAAACCTTTCATCCAATCTACCCACTCACTCTGTACTGCAGGGCAGTAGCAGGAGCCAACTGTAACTGACTCCCAACCTGCATAAATCCACTTGCCCCAGACTAGTCTCTCCCCCTAGCTCCTCATATCCTGTATCTCCCCTCTGCCTTTCCAAACCAAAATCCCAACCTTACCCTTCCAGACTGCCACACCTCCCCATTCCTTTGTCCACTCCATCTTATCAGAATCATCCTCACACCTAACATCCTGCAAGAGGAAGAGATCAGCCTCTAATCCCATCATCCAAGTAAAAATGTTCCTATGTCGAGTAGCCCCCCATAACCTATTCACATTTAAAGAAAAAATGTTAGTTGTACTGTTCATAATGAAATATGTTATGTTGTCAATCGATCTCTACTGCTCCATGCTCATCTTCTCCTGTGCCATGTCCAGATTGTGTTCCGCAGCCACCTCCTTCTCTTCTGCCCTCTGAGTCTCCAATCCAGTCAGCAGTTCATTCATCTCTCCATCTGCCTTCTCCTCGAACTCCTCTCGGTATTCTATGCATGCCTCCTGCCAGAGCTGTAGTCCGTGGCACTTGTTCCAGCAGTATTCAGCCCTCTCTCCAGCAACGACTGCCATCTCTGCCTCCCTCTCCTTATCTACCTCATACCCTTCCTCCTCTAGGTACACTGCAAGAATTTCCACCTTCAATGCCTTCTTTACTCCATCCCCCTGCAGAATTCCTGCCCAATACTCATCACTCATCACCCATAAGTCCACCTCCCCCAACTCTTCCACCACCAGGTTATTTATCATCTGACACATCCAAAGTAAGTTCCCCACCTCCTTCTCCCCCAGAGTCACCAGCCTCCTGCCATCCAATATGGTGGTGTCAGCTCCAGCACTTGCAGCCTCATCCCATACCTCTGGGATATCCACCAGTTCCTCCTCACCAGCTGCCACTACCTGTCCTCCATACTCCACCTCCAGAACTCCAAATTGCACCCTCTGGGCCCCTTGCATCAGTACATCTTCTACCACCCTGTTTCGGGAAGCCGGGCCATGCCTGATTAGAGGGGTGGGGGTAGGGGAGCCCTCCCAGTTCTCCTCCCAGACCTCAAACATGTCATCAGCATATGGATCCTTACTCATCTTCTCCATGTCCTCCCCTGCCTCCTTCTTGTCCTTCCCCTCCCCCTCGCCAGCCCAGACACTTGCTCCAGCTCCCCTAGTACTCTTCACCTCACTCGCATTCCCCAGTAGCCTGTTGTCCAGTTTGGCTAGCAGCTTCTTCTGCCTCTTATGCCCCTGAGCCCTTTCCCACTGCTTCTTATTCATTCGAATCTGCTTTCCGTCCACCACCTTCAAGTGCATCGACTCCTCAAAGGCCACCCAAGCCTTCACTCGCCTCTCTACAGCACCCTCCAACTCTTCTAGCACCTCCAATAAATCCTCCTCCTTCTCCTCACTTCCCTTCACCCTCGTCACCTTACACAAAATCACTCCCCAGACCATCGCTGAAGGCCAGTCCCTCGCCTTCCCAGTAGCTTCCTTCCCAGCCAGCCTAATCTGCATATCGACGTCACCAGTCCTGAGCAAAGTCCCTTCCCAGACCCTGAATCCGATATCTACCACCTCTCCATATTCCACCATAAAATCCTCAACTCTCTTTCTCATCTCCATTGCTATCACCATCAGCACTCCTTTCACCAGCAGTTGGACCACCCTGGGATCCCACTTCAGACAATGTGCCATTGGAACACACACCTCACCAACCACCAATCCAACCTTCAGTATCTCCTCCAATGGTACTGCCTCCTCAAAACCCACCTCCACTCCCTCCAGTCCCTTCAAAAACTTCACAGATGCAGCTTCTGCCACCTGCTTAGCGATGAGCCCCAGCACCATTTTCGCCATCACCGCTAGGCTCCAGAAGCACAGTGTAACTGTGAATGCCAAGATCGATTTTTTGAGCAACAGGGCTACCGCCAGACCTGTTACACCATCTGTAAGTCCCCTTGTCTTCTAAGCCTCAGTCACTCAGCCTCACCATTAGCCATCACATCTGGATTTTTTTCCAGATCAACAGTTCCATTGCCATCAGCAGTCACCCTCCCCCTAGCCGCTACTCCCCCAGCTCCACTGCCTCCCCTTCCAAGGGCTGCTCCCCCCTGCACCAGTACCTTCTCGGTCTCCTTGCCCTTCCTCAGCCAGCCCTCCAGCCCCAATGCCTGTTGTCTCCCCTTCACTGTCTCTGCGAAACTCACCCTCCCAGATCCAGAGCCTCTGCCACCTCCTCCACCCCTTCTATGTCCACTGGCCAGCACCCCCTCATAACCCCCTCCAGGCCTGGACCCCTCCCCACCTGCTGCCAGTCGAAAGCACTTGGGCCACCCTGCCCAGTATGCACCTCAGGTTGCCTATTGGTTGCCATGTTGTTAGTCTCTTTTCTCCAAAAACGATGTTATAAGTGCTCTCCAAAGGTTGTGTAACCCAAATGGTACTACTATTGCCAGTCTCTGCTCCTGCTATTGACTGATTTTCCCAATGACCTCCTTCTCCTGGTCAGCTCATAAATCATCCTCTTCTAATAAAGAGGCATTGAGCCACCAATGTCCAGGCCCATCCCCACTTCCCCTGAACCTCTCCCCCCCAATCAGCCCCCAGTGATCAGACCATGGGCACCAGACCACTTCCAGCATGGCCCAGACACCTACTCCCCAGCATTCCACCATCAGTATCCAGTCAATCCTAGAACCCAGCCCAGCTGCCCAGTGAGTATAAATTTGATGATCCTCCCAGAACTGTCTCCCAGAGTCCACCAGAGAACCCAACCTCTCCATCTCCAACCAACCATCCAACCCACTACTCCAGCCCTTCAATCCCCTCCCACTGTTAGTCCTGTCCACAACATTATCCTGAACTATATTGAAATTCCCCCCCAGGCAATCCAGTGCAACCTCAGCCATGATATCAGTCTCTTGCAAATTCCTGATCCAGTCCACCTACTCCCCCTTCTCTGCTGGGCAATAACAAGACCCAACCATCAAAGGGCTCCAACCTGGTCTCCTCTACACTCCCCACACTAACTGACTCCCCCAATGTCCAATATCACCAATGTCTCCCATTCCCTGCTAAACTAGGATACCCACCCACTCAAACCACACCACTGCTCCCCCCCACTCCCTTGTCCAGTCCTGAAAGTCAACATCTGCCTCATAATGTACATTCTGCAGTAAGAAAATGTCCACATCCAGCCCCTTGAGCCAGCCAAATATTAACCCTCACTGAGCTGCCCCCCTCAAACCATTTATGTTCAAAGAGAATATTCTAGTTGTACTGTTCATATTGAATAATATTAGAATGTGAAAACCCAGCCTAGTATTCCATGTTCATCTCATCTCCAGCCAGATCCAGTCTCTGCTCCACCTCTAAGTCCCCCTCTGCTACAGCCTATACATCCAATGTCTCCAAGATTTCCTGATATTCTACCCCATCCACTACTTCTATCTCTGTCTAATAGTCCACACAGACCACTCTCCACTTCTCCAATCCCTTCCTCATTCCCCACAAGTAAGCTGCCCTGTCATTCGCAATCACTAAGAGTTCCTCCTCTCTCTGATCATTGACCTGATATTTGACAGATTCCAATAGTACTGCCAGGATCTCATTCTGAAACTTCCTTGGCACCTCCTCCCCATGAAGAAATTCCTCCCAATAGCATTCCTCCATAACCCTGAAGTCCTCTCCCCCCAGCTCCTCAGCTGCCACTCTCTCCAAAGTCTTCCACAGTCACTTCTCCTCATCTACTGCCTCTGCCACACCTTGGGTGACCTGATCATCCCCCACCCCTGGGTCCACCAGAGCACTCCTCCTCACTGACTCATCCCACTCCTCATCCAGGACATCCAGTAGCTCCTCCTCACCCCCTGCCCCCCCTGGGACACTATACTGAGGATGGCCACCGTTACTCATCTCTGCATCTGCCTCCACACCTCTCTGCTCCTCTGCCCTTAGTCCATCCGGGGCCCCACCATGGGCCATCCCACTTCCCCCTGCCCAGTCACTCATGTGCAGCTCTGCTCTCCCTTCCCCTATACTACTGCCAGCCCCACCACTCCCAACTTCATCAGCAGCTCCTTCTGGATTCTCCTCCCTTGCATCTTCTCCCAGACTGCCTTGTCCATCCTGGTCCTCTTCCCCTCAACTACTTCCATTACTGTCTTTGCTTCATACTCTTGCCATACTAATCTCCTCCTCTTGACAGCCCCCTCCAGGTCCTCAAGAGCCTCAAGCAGATCCTCTTCTTCTTCTAGAGTCCCCTTCACTTGCATGACCTTGTATTCTATTGGTCCCCACTTCAGAGTCACTGGCCAATCTCGTGTCTTTCCCATATTCTTCTTTCTGGCCAGCCTCATCCAGACATCGATATCACCCATCCTGAGCTCTGTTCCTTCCCAGACCTTGAACCTGATGTCTATAATCTCCCTATACTCCTTGACTGCCCCCACAACCAACTCCCTGGCCCTCTCTCTTGACATCATAGGGAGATCCAACACCATCAACTATACCACTTGGGGGTCTCAGTGCATGCACCTGGCTATAGGGACCACAACTCTACCTACTGTCACCCCCTTCACCATGGTAGCCAGCAATACTTCCTCTTTCTCAAACCCCACCTCGACTCCTTCTTTTCCCTTCAAAAACTTCACCACCACTGCCCCCTTTACCTCCTGTGCCACCAGCCCCAAAATCATCCTTGCAGTCACCACCAAGCCTCTGAAGCACATTGTGATGGCAAATTCTGACCTTGATTTCTTGAGTAATGGTGCCAACACCATGCCTCTCACCCCATCTGCCAGGTCCCCAGGCCTTGTACCCACCCTCTGTCCTGATCCATCAACTGCCATCATATCTGGATTTTTTTCCAGATCCCCAGTCACAGCTCCATTAGCAGTCACATCACCAGCCTCTACTCCCCCCCCTCCCCTATCACTGGGCACTCCTCTGGGCACACCTCTCTGACCCCCAGCAGCTGTCGTTGATGTCTTCCCCAAGCCCAGCCAGCCATCCAGACCCAAGGCCATTCTCCCCATCTTGACCTTGTCAGCAAAGGTTGACCTCTCCCCACCACACTGCTTCAGGCCACCCCTCCCTCCACCATCTGTACCTCAGCCAGCCATCAAGGCCCCTGGCATCCCCAAGTCATCTCCCCTCCTCCCCACCTGCTACCAGCCAAAGGCTCCTCCACCCCCCCTAGCCAGCACACTCACCAGTTCAATCATTGCCTTCCATATTGATGGTCATCAGTCACCAAAAATGTTGAGAAAAGTGATGTCTGAGTCTTGTGTCACCTGAATAGTACTGGTGAAAGCATAGGGGCATCTTCTTTGAGAGTATAGCCATCAATGATCTTGTTGTATCACTGCTTATCTGTAAGCTTAACTGTCTTGCTCTTATTCTTATATACTGAGTATATAAAGACTTCTGTGTCCTCTTTATCTTCTTTCTCTATATCTGATAGTACTTTTTTATAGATATTGATAGCAACTCATATCTTTCTTCCTCTATAGTTGATCTATATCTTCTGGGCATTGAGGTCGATAATTGTCTTGGCCTTGTAAAGCCATTAGTTACTAATGAGGAATCAAAGTTGGTGGTACTTATAATGATCATCTAATCTTGATGGAGACTTCTCTATTCTTGTCTAGGGGGGTAGCTCATATAGCATCTACTATAATATAGACCATTTTGATGGATTTTTCAATATCTCAGCCTAGGTGGTCAATTGTCTTCTTACTCATGAGATATTATTCAGCACTGATATCAATAATAGTATCAAAGATACAATTTTCAATCTGATATTGAGTATAGGCTGAGATCTTGCCCTAATCTTCAGATTCTTTACCTGAGTCTTCTTGTTTATCTTCTTATATATTATGAGCTTTTATGATCTTGTACTCTTGGTTCTTGATACTGGTGGCAAGTTCTACTCTCAACTACTATCTGTAGGGACTTCTGCTAGTTGTCCAAAAGTAGCATTGACCTTCTGTTTCCTGAGGTCCTTGTAGATATTATACTAGTAGATCTTGGTCTTATATAGCTTTTGTTCTTTCTTGCTTTTACTTTCTTCTGAGACTAGAGTGGTATCTTCAATAATTTGGCAGGCAGATTTATCTAACTCTATATCTTAATCAATCTCCTTAGGTTGAGTCTTACTTTGAATTGTAATGGTTGAGGTCTTTTTTTGTCTTCTGACTGGCTTACTGTTGTCCTTCTTATCATAAGGCTTGGAGTGGGTCCTGGTAGCTTTAGTAATAAGATAGAATTCAGACTCCTCATAGAATTCTTCATCATCAGTATCACCAATCTCCTCAATGACTACAGTATTGATTTGTTCTCTAGTTCTAGTAGTATCACTTAGTTGAGCTCTGCACCTTGTTTTAGTTATATAATTCTTTACATAGTGGCCTTCTTCTCTACATTTGAAGTATATAATAGTGCATTCTTCTGTAGTAGCTACAAACTTCTGCACTAGTCTCCTGATGGCACTTTGTACTTCTCTAACAATATCACCAAGGTGTGCAATTATCTTGACAAACTGCTGGGTAAGTTCCTCTACTGGGTCAACTTTGGTTATCTTGGGGGTAGGTGGGAATAGTTGTCTATTGATTGCTGTGGTGGGTATGATACTAGTTGAATTTGATGGCTCTATCTTGATGTCAGTTATTCTTTTCATTGAGTGTTCAGCAGAGTATCTGGTGGTCCAATATCTCTGTGCAAAGACCACTTTCTGATCAAGGGTCAGAGCAGCTGAGATTGACCAGATTGCTAGAGCAATATCATATCAGACTCCTTTTAGGAAGGTTGAATCAGCTATCTGTTCCTTGAGGGTATTATTATAGTCAGTTAAGACAATCTGGTAGCAGATTCAGATATAGAATGAGTTGAGATCTTCACTAAGTCTCAGGTAGATAATATTGAGTTGATCTTTGAAAGTTTGCTTGATCTCTTTAGTATAGTATATAGTTCAGAAAAAGTTCTTCATATTGGCAAGTTTGGCTGCACCAGTATTAGCAATAGTAGCTAAATTGAACTTATCTCTAGCAGGTCCTCTGAGGCTGACTAGAAGAAGGGCCAATTGTATATCTTTAGTAAGAGCTCATATGGCAGCAAATTTCAATAAAGATCAGGATTGACTCTTCAGTAATAAATCCATAGAATGTGAGAAGACATATTTCTATCTTATCATAAATTCTTAGAGGGGATAACTCTTGTAGTCAGGGTAGTTATTGTAGTAGTTATTTATTTTTTAGCTTAAAAGTGAGAGATTCATCTTAAATTACCAGCCAATGGACACCAAGTTGTCATGTAGTGGACACTGAGTTCTTCAATACATCAGATTCTCTTCAAGATATATCTCTTAAACTAACTACAAGTTTCTTATAAGTAAGTTCTTATTAGAGTACCTTTCCAAGGTCTTACAGTTCTCAAACTTCTTATCTTTAAACAGTCTTATTATATATCTCTTAGATTACTTAGGTGGAATTGAGTATAAGTAAACTGAGAGAACTGACTTTATTTCAAAGAAAATGTGAGAGATATTTATACAAAATATAATTCAATAGTTGCCAAGATATAAAGTTAAATATAAATTCCAATAACTAAATAAATAAGATACTAGAGCACAGAAAACTTCAGTAGTAAGTACAAATTCAAGTACTTATACAAATAGTTGTACAAGTTCAGGATACCAGAAGAATTTCTGAGTTACATAAGATCAGAATGTCAGAAGAATAACAGTTATATAAAGAACTTAGAGCAGAATATTCAGAACTCTGGAGACTTCATCTTCATCACTGCTAGAGGTCAGGATATCTTTGAAGGAAATGAGGTTAGTGAATATTTCATCTGTTTCATATATATTATATATTTTATGTACTTTGTATATATCATTAATTAGTGGAATGATGTTATTGTCAATGATGTCATCATGTTCAGTAGTGGTGGTGGGGAGGGCAAGGAGGTCCAGGGCTCTCCAATCTATGACATTCTCTTCTTAAAAATAAGAGACAAATGTGGAGTCTTAAGGAGGTCTAACTTGAATACTGAGACCTTAGAATATTGAGATCAATCTTTGTAGGAATTGATCTGGATTATTTTAAAGAATGGGATTCCAGAACTCTTCTACCTCATCACTATTGAGAGTGATAGTAGATTGGACTTCTATGGCCACTATGGCCTCCAGTATATTTGTGTAGTGGGCTGACAATTTCTTAAAGTCTGAGACTCTAGTATACTCTAAATTGGGAATCAACTATAGTGCATGTCTGAAGATCTGATGAATCTTCTTAACTATCCTTATTTCATATATATCTATGAGAGTAGTTGTCTTATATCTCTTGAGGACTAGTCTGAGAGAATTCTCAGTAGAAGAGGTTTCTTATTTCATACTTCTGCTACATCTAGAGATATTTGATAGTGATAGTAATCCTTGTTTCCATTTTATAGTTATAGAGAATAAAGTGATAAGAGTTATCAATACCTAGGTTGAGGCTAGGAGTTCTTCTAATATGGGTCCTCATAGCTCTTCTGATATCTTAGAACATCCTTTCTTAGACTAAGAGGTCTTGATAGTTCTTGGATCTTGAGATTTGGCAGGTGGCAGGCATTTTATTAATAGTGAGTCTTTGAGCTATTTTGGGTTTTGTGAGTCTTGTTTGAGTTACTACTGCTGTGGTTTCTTATTTTTTTTTTTTTTTTTTTTTTTTTTTTTTTTTTTTATTACAAAATGAGTAAGTAATAGAGAAATAGTTTAGAGTGAGATGTGATACTGTTACAGCCATCTTTCACCTGTAACATTCGGGTGACACAAGACTACGGCAACACTTTTACAATATTTTTTGGTGCAGGACGACTAGCAACATGGACAGCGCCAATCGAACTGGTGAGCGTACTGGCCAGGGGGGTGACGGTGCCTTTGGCTGGCAGCAGGTGGGGAGGAGAGGG
>RBNI01005600.1:0-12352 GCA_003990745.1 Jimgerdemannia flammicorona
AAAAAAAAAAAAAAAAAAAAAAAAAATTGTAGCTTTGGACATACTTCTTGATTTCCTTGAGCATGTTTGGCCAGTAGTAGTCTTGTTGGATATTCTTGATAGTCTTCCCAATTCCAAGGTGACCAGCTAGTGGAGAGTCATAATGTTCATAAAGAATCTTATACCATAGTTCAGGGTTGGCAGGAATATATACTTTATCTTGATAGTATATGAGGTTGTCCTTGATGGTGTACTTTTCCTTAAATTCCTTAGTATTCCTTTGTAGAACCAGAGAGTCTTGTTCATATGCCTTCTTGATCTGATTGAGGAATTCAGGTATTATGGTGACTTGTAAAATTGTAATAAGGTTAGGTCTCCTTGAAAGTACATCTGGTACAACTAGAGTTTTACCAAGCTTATAGATAATGTTTGGGGTAAAGGTCTGAAGTAGTTGACTCTACTTGGCTTGTTGGTGAGAAAGGATTGGTTGAGTATTGATATACTGAAGAGATCTGTGACCAGTGATCATGTCAAACTCAACTCCTTCTAGATAGTATCACCAAGTCTTGAGAGCATGCATGATTGCTAGAAGTTTCTTTTCATGAGTAGCCAGCTTTTGTTCTGCTGGGGACAATTTTCTTAACTTAAAGGCAATAGGTTAGTGTCCTTGACCATCATCTTGAGAAATGACTGCACTAATGACAAAGTTAGATGTATCTATAGTAACCATAAACTTCAAGTTTGGGTCCATATTTCTAAGAACAGATGCATGGGTCAGGCAGTTCTTGAGTTCTTGGAAAGCTTGTTGACAGAAAGCATTCCAGATATAGGGGACATAGAGGTCAGAGTTGGGTTCCTTTCATAGAAGGTTTATCAAAGATTCTGCAATGCCTAAGAAGTTCTTGACAAATCGATAGTAGTATCCAGCTAGACCAAGGAAGGACCTGAGTTTAGTGAGGTTTGCTGATACAGGCCACTGTTTGATGGCTTGTATTTTCCTTGAGTCTACTTGAATTCCTTTGGCTGATACAATGTGTCTAAGGTATTTGACTTGATCCTTAAAAATTTACATTTCTTTGCATAGAGCTTGTTCTCATGGAGGATCTTGAGGACTTGTTCAATATACTTGAGATATTCTTCTTCAGTACTACTGAAGATCAGGATATCATCAATATATACAAGTACAAAGATATAGAGCTAATCCTTGAAGACAGTTTGCATGAGATCTTGAAAGGTTGCTAGTACATTGGTGAGACCAAAGGCTATGACTAGAAATTCATAGAGTTCAAAAGGTGTCATGAAGACAGTCTTGGGTATGTCTTCTGGCTTGATTCGAATTTGGTGATACCCAGAGGTGAGATCAATCTTAGTGAAGTACTTTGCATTTTTAAGAGTATCAAAGATTTGATCTATGAGTAGTAGCAGATAATAGTCATACTTTTGGAGATTGTTGCACTACACACAAAATTCTGCCATCACCCTTTGGCAGGATGATAGAGGGCTGGTGGAGGGAGAGGCTGCACCAATATGGGCAACACGGGCAGGCAAGATGGGCAAGATGGCAAGACAGCGAAAAGATAAGAATCATCTTTCACTAGTACCATTCGGGTGACACAAGACTCAGACAACACTTTTCAACAATGTCTTCAAGTATTGGTACTATCAAGATGGCAAGCAATATACATTCTGGTGAGCGTACTGGGTAGGGGGGCCCCAGTGCCTTTGACTGGCAACATGTGGGGAGGGGTCAAGGTGCTGGTCTTGGCATGCCGAGTGCTTCGATAAGGGAATGTGGGGCCGGAGGTAGTGGCAGAGGAGGTGCAAGGCCACATGGGGGAGAGAGGATGACCTTTGCAGATAAGGTCAGAATGGGGAAGCAGGCGACTGGACTGGATGGCTGGCTGGAGCTGGGGAAGGCAGCTGCTACCTCGAGTGGCAAAGAGGTCCCTCCACTGGGGGGTCAGCATAGTGGGGCTGGAGGTGTAGTAGGACCTGGTCAGGGGAGCGGCGCGAGACCCGGGGACCTGGCTGATGGTGTGATGGGCCTGGTGGCGGCCCCATTACTCAAAAAATCTCGATCAGAATTCGCCGTCACACTGTGCTTCTATGGCTTGGCGGTGACGGCAAAGATGGTGCTGGGGCTGCTGGCTAGTGAGGTGAAAGGAGCAGCCTCAGTCAAGTTTTTGAAGAAGCTGGAGGCAGTCGAGGTGGGGTTTGAAGAGGAGGGTTTGTTACTGGAGGCAGTGGAGAAGGGTGTGGTGATTGGAGGGATTTCGGTGCCGATGGCGAGGTGTATGCATTGGGATCCCCAAGTGGTTCATCTGGTGGTGGCGGACTTGCTGATGGTGAAAAAGGAGGAGGCAAGGAGGCTGGTCACGGATGTGGTGAAGGAGTACGGCGAGGTAGTCGACATTGGGTTTAGGGTGTGGGAGGGGACTGAGCTCAGGACAGGTGATGTGGACATCAGGCTGAGGCTGTTTGGGATGGAGAATACGGGGAAGGCTAGGGACTGGCTGGTGGCATTGAAGTGGGGCCCAATTGAGTGCAAGGTTTCAAGGGTGAAGGGGTCTGAGGAAGAGGAGGAGGACCTGCTGGAGGTGCTTGAGGACTTGGCGGGGGCTGTGGAGAGAAGGCACAGGGCTTGGAGGGCTTACGAGGCTAGGATGGTAGTGGAGGTGATCGAGGGCAAGAAGGTGCGAATGGACAAGGTGCTCTGGGAGAAGGTGAAGGGGAGACAGCTGCAGAAGGATTTACTGGCCAGCTTGGAGGGGGGACCAAGGGCTGGGGCTACAGAGGAGGGTACTGGAGCGAGTGCTAGTATCTGGGCGGAGGCTGGGCAGCAAGGGGGGAAGGCGAAGGAGAGTGGGGGACAGGAGCTGGAGGAGGCAGTAGTGGACACAGCAATGGTGGATGATAACCCGATCCAGTATGGTGTTTCTGAGGTGGGTGAAGGAGAGTTGGAGGATGTGTCAGAGGATGGTTGGGATAAGTCTGTGCGAACTGAGGAGAGGAAGGAAGGAGAGGCAGATTTGGCGCAGGTAGCTGAGGTAGTTGGGGGGGAGAAGTGGCTGTTGAGGGCGCTACAGAATGTGGCGGCAGAGGAACTGGGAGAGATCGACTTCCAGGTGATCAGTGAGGAATTCTGGGGGCGAGTATTGTGAGGAGAGGAGGTCATGAGGAAGTTGAGGGATGAGATGATGGCAGCTCTCTTAGAGGCAGAGGAGTATGAGGTCACCAAGGCGAGGGAGGCAACGCTCTTGGGTATTGCTAACGAGAGGGCAGCTTATCTGTGGGGGCCGCGGAAGGGACTGGAAAAGTGGCAGGTGGTGTGCGAGGAGCACCGGGCATCAATGGAGATAGTGGATGGTGAGGACTGTGTGGAATTGTTGGTAGCTCTGGAAGAACAGCAGAATGTGGAGGATGAGATTGTGGTGGAATGGAACCTGGATCTGGCTGAAGAGGAAGTGAGCATGGAACTGTAGATGTGGGAAAGCAATAATATTAAATATTTCACTATGAATAGTACAACCAACATTTTTTCTATGAATGTCAATGGGCTTAGAGGGACTGGGAGGCGACACAGGATTTTTGGATGGCTGAAGAAACTGGAGGTGGATATCTTCTTACTTCAAGATGTATGGTGTGAGGGGGAGGAAGATGTACTGGAATGGACGAGAGAGTGGGGTGGAGAGGCAGTTTGGCAGGGTAAAGTGGGAATCCTGGTTAGGAAGGGGAAAGGGGACATTGCAGACACTAGACATTGGGGTAGTAGATTAGTGTGGGGGACATGGTGGAGGCCTGGATGGAACTCAATTGTGGTGGGATCTTATTACTGCCCGGCTGAAAGGGGGACCCGAGTGGCATAGATTGGAGATCTGCGGGATTCTGGGCTCTTGGTGGAGGCTGGGGTGGATTGTCTGGGAGGTGATTTTAATATGGTATGGGAGAGTATATTGGACAGAACTGATGGGGGACAGGGTATGGCAGGAAGGAGTGGGGGATTGGAGGAATGGGAAGAGGTGGAAAGACTCAGCTCACTGGTAGATGCCATGCGACTTCAGAATGGGGATCAACATCTGTATACTCACTGGGTGGGAGGACTTGGTACTTGGATTGATTGGATTCTGACTGCTGAGTGTTGGGGCAATACAGTTTGGGAGACGATGGAGGTCGAGTGGTGCCCTTGGTCAGATCACTGGGGTATTCGGGAAGGTGGGAGGTTTGGAGGGAGCAGAGAGGGGCCAGGACATTGGCGTCTGAACTCTTCATTGCTAGATGAGATGGACCTGTAGAATGCGTGGGTGGTAGAGGTACGAACTAAGGTTAATAATTGGAGATATGCCAGGATAAGGATTGGAGATAGGTGGTGTCGATTGAAATCTGAAGCTCAGAGGTACTGGGGGGAAGTGGGGAAGGAGAGAGGTGCTCAGCAGAGGAGACGAGTCCGATGGGCATCTAGGAGACTAGAAAGATTACTTCTGAACTGGGCTGGGGTATTGGAGGAGGAGGAGTTATTGGACTGGAAGGCTAAGCGGGCTAAGCTGGAAGTGGTGGAACTGCAGGATCTGTTGAGGAAGGAGGAAGCGATGCAAGCTTAGGCTATGGCAGCAAGGTTAAGGTGGCAGGGATTGGAAGAAGGCGAAAGGCCCACAAGGTTTCTGTCCTGTCTTCTTCATGCTAGGGGAGCACGACACTGGTGGGAAGGAGTCCTTAATGATGAGAGAGAGATGGTATTCAGTGTGTAGGGGATCCTGGGCCAACTGAGTACCTGCTGGAGTAACCTCTGGAGTGAAGAGGAGGGAGGGGAGGGGGCGCAGGACATTGAGCGGCATCTAGAAGAGTGGCACTCGAATCCTGCAGCAGGGTTGGGGGATCTTGGCCAACCAGTTTTGGGAGAGGAGATCCTTCGAGTTCTGGTATCAACAACCCTGGGGACGGCACCTGGGGAGGATGGTTTGCCTTGAGACTTTTGGAAACATATGGCATCTGTAGAAGAGGCTCTGGAGGAGATATTGCTGATGTGTGATATAGTCATCAGTAATGGGGAGTGGATTGGGGGGCAGCAGTTGGGGCTGGTATCCCTGCTGTACAAGGACAAAGGGCGTAAGGAGGACTGGAAGAATTGGAGGCCAATTATGCTGCTGGATATAGACCGCAAGTTGGTCACCAAAGTCCTGGTGGCGAGACTATAGGGGGTGGCCCAACAGGTGCTAGGGAAGGAGCAGAGAGGCTTTGTTGGGGGCCGACTGATCTGAGATGGCACGGCATGGGTTCATAGTGTCATTGAAGGCACTAGGGCTACAGGTGTGGATGGCCGCTTGGTTTTTCTGGACCAAGAGAAGGCCTATGATAGGGTTTGGAGAGTATGGTTGGAGAAGGTACTGGAGTGCATTGGGGTACCAGTGGGTATGTGTCGGTCCCTTATTCGACTACTGGAAGGGAGTAGGGCTGCGATTCTGGCAAATGGACATAGAGGGGCTTCCTTCCCCTTGGGGAGGGGGGTGCCTCAGGGGGATCCACTGTCACTTATCCTCTATGTCTTTGCCCTGGAGCCATTGTTGGATCAGATACGGTGCAGAGTTGGTGGACTGAATATCTTGGGTGTCAATTGGAAGGTGGGGGCCTTTGCGGATGATATGGTGGTTAGATTGGGCTCGGTGGCAGATGTGGCCATGCTCAAGGAGACAGTTGAGTGGTATGAAAGATGCACTGGAGCGAAACTCAACTAGCACAAGTGTGAGACAATGGTCCTTGGGGAAGAAGTCATAGGGGGGGACGTCATTGGAACAATTGTCCTGGCTGAAGGGGTGGTATGGTACTTGGGTATCTATTTCTCAGTGTATGGCTCTTTACTTCCCAAGGAGTGGTGGGAGGGCAAGCTGGTAGAATGGGAGAGAGTACTGACAAGTTGGGGTGGTAGACAGGTGTCACTGGCGGGACGGGTAACTGTTCTGAATGTGTATTGGATGCCGAAGCTTTGGTATTTGGGCTATCACTTGGACTTCCCTAAGTGGGTGGTTAAAAAGCTTCTCAAGATGGCCCGCTCTTGGCTCTGGGCTGGATGCCAGAGTCAGATTGGCTGGGAGGTACTAGCACTCCCTGTGGATCATAGAGGACTTGGCCTGGTGGACTTTCCCAAGAGGCTACTCTGCTTGAGGGCATAGTGGATGAAGAGGGCCAGTGAGTTGAAAGGAGGAGAATGGGTGCCCCTTATGCAGCGTTTGTGGGAGGCGAGGGTGTTGCCACAGGGGGGCTCAGGGGATCTACTGTTCTTGGTGGCCTTGGATGGTAGTCAGAGGATGCAATACAAAGGATTCTGGTGGGGGGTGGTAGATGGGGCCCACCACATTGGGATCTATTGGCGAGGTACTGAAGGGGATGAGAACTGGGGCCTGGCGATGTGGAGGTGGGACAGGCTCTTGTTGGGAGGGAATCTGGCCGAGGACTTCCACTTAGAGAAGGGTATGGAGTACCTTAGAGGTCTGGGGCAGGACCTTTGGCCGGAGACCTGGCAAGGGGCTGGAATTGGGGAGAGATGGGACTGGGCAGGCATCTGGTCTTGGATCAAGGTCATGTCAAGGTGGCTACCACCAAAACTCTGGGTAGCATGGTGGAGGCTATTGTGTAGAAATGTGATGCTCAATTTTAGGGCTGGTCATCTGGTGGATGGCGGGGTCTTTGACTGTGAGGAGTGTCATAATGTAGGGCAGGAGGGCGGGGTGGTGCAGACTCCTGAGCATTGGCTGGGGGAGTGCGAGAGTATGGAGAATTTTTGGAGGGTAGTTGGAGGGAGGTTGGGAGTGTTGGCGCCTGACCCTGAGGTGGGTGGGCAGTGGGCGGCACTGCAGTCGAGACTGGTGGGGGGGGTGGGGAATGAGTGACTGATGGTGGGTTGGGCTGTTGCAATATGGGTGGGGCTCGCGGAACATTGGCGGAATGTCTTTGAGGAGGGCCCCCGGAGGCCGGTGAGACTGAGGGTAGTGAGGTGGGAGGAGCTGATGCTTGAGCTCTTCAAGGCATGGTAGATTGGTTGGGGCTCCAAGGGGGGGAGGCATAAAGGCCTAGTAAGGAGGATTGTAGAGAAGAGTGGTGATAGAGTTGCAGTGATGGAGGACGGGGTGTCATTTGTAGGACCAAGGGTGGGGAGGGGTCCCTGTGGGATAGGTTGAGGGTTTAGGTTGTATAAATAATACTATAGATGTCAGTTAATAAAGGTGGCAAGACGGCAAGATGGGCAACATGGGCAAGACAGGCAGATGGCAAGACAGGTGATATGGGCAAAATGGGCAAAATGGGCAACACGGGCAACACAGGCAATACAGGTGGGCAACATGGGTAATACGGGCAATACGGGGGGCAATATGGGCAACACAGGCAATACAGGCAACACGGGTGGGCAAGACGGGCAAGATGGACAAGACAGGCAAGATGGGCAAGATGGGCAAGATGGCAAGATGACAAGATGAGTGACATGGGCAAGACAGGCAAGACAGGCAAGATGGGCAAGATGGCAAGACAACAAGATGGGTGACATGGGTAAGATAGGCAAGACAGGCAAGATGGGCAAGACAGGTAAGATGGGTAAGATGGGCAAGATAGGCAAGACAGCAAGATGGCAAGATAGCAAAATGGGTGATATGGGCAAGATGGGCAGATGGCAAGACAGATAACATGGACAAGATGGGCAAAACGGGCAAAACGGGCAACACGGGCAATACGGGCAATATGGGCGGGCAACATGGGCAACATGGGCAACACAGGTGGGCAACACGGGCAGGCAACATGGGTAATACAGGCAACACGGGCAATACGGGCAGGCAAGATGGGCAAGACGGGCAAGATGGCAAGATGGGCGATATGGGCAGAAGGGCAGACAGCAAGATAGGCGATATAGGTATAACAGGCAAAATGGGCAAAACGGGCAACATGGGTAACACGGGCAATACAGGCAACATGGACAACATGGGCAACACAGGTGGGCAAGACAGGCAAGATGGGCAAGATGGGCAAGATGGGCAAGACAGGTAAGACGGCAAGATGGCAACATGGGCAATATGGGCAACACGGGCAGGCAAGACAGACAAGACAGGCGACATGGGCAAGACAGGCAAAACAGGCAAAATGGACAATACGGGCAACACAGGCAACACGGGCAATACGGGACACAGGCAACATGGGTGGGCAAGATGGGCAAGATGGGCAAGACGGGCAAGATGGGTAAGACGGGCAACACGGGCAACATGGGCAATACGGGTGGGCAAGACAGGCAAGATAGGCTAGATGGGCAAGACAGGAGGTACTAATAGGGGTAGATCAGGTGCACTAGATATCAAGTACTTGAGGTGGTTGGGGCTCACAACCCATACCCACTGAGTGGGGCAGGCTGGGTAGGAGGATCTAGTTACTTGGGCAGTAAGGTTGCAACTCACACTCTAAAGGTGTAAGGCTGGGTAAGGGTGAAGGTGGGTTGAGATTGGGGTGGAATGGGGCTACTGATGTTATATGAGGATATGTGGCATATTATAGATAGTTAATAAATGAGGCTACAGCCTATAGAAAAAAGAAAAAAAAAAAGTAGCAGATAATGGTTCTTGACTGTGATCTTGTTGAGTGCTCGGTAGTCTATGTACATTCGCAGAGTATTATTCTTTTTCTTGACAAATAGGACTGAGGAGCCAAAGGGTGACTTGTTTAGCTGAATGGCTCCTCACTTAATGAGTTCATTGAGTTTCTTCTTGACTACTTCAATTTCAAGCAGAGACATGTAGTACATTTTCTTCTTAGATATAGCTGTATCAGGTACCAACTTGATTTCGTGGTCATGGTCTCTTGAAGGTGGTAGACCAGGTAGTTTGTCCAGGAAGACATCCTTGTATTTGTTCAGTAGTAATTTGATACTTTCACTAATTGATAGCTTCTTGTCTTCTTTCTTCAGTCAGATCAGTACCACAAAGGCACAGATAGCTTTCTTGAGGGCCTTCTTGAACTGAATTGCCAAAAGGATAGCAATTGGGGTTCTTGTCTGAGTTTTGTCTAGCTTGATGGTAATGTTGGTTCCATCCTGAATCAGAGTGACTTCATTCTTAGTCTAATCAATCTGTAGGTTATGTCATATAAGCCAGAGTTTGCCTAGGATCAGATTATGGTCTTCTAGTAGTACTACCTCAAAATCTAAATGTTCCCAGTACTTCTGGATCTTGAGAGGGAGTTTAGCAGCAATTGAGTCAATTGATAAGGTGGTGCCATCTGCAGTGACAACTCCACCATTCTTGCTAGCTGGTTTGGTGAGAATCTTGAGCTTGTCAATGAGGTTCTTGTTGATGAAGTTCCCAATAGCTCCACTGTCTATAAGAACATCTAGTTTTTGTCCCTTGACTAGACCTTTAAAAATGAACATTAAATTGGCTCAGTTCTCAGCTATGCTTGTAACTTTGTTAGTGCTGCCAAAGCCTTTCTGATCTCACTTAGTTAGAGATAGCTTGGTGACTTCTTTAATGACTAGTAGGGTGACTCACTCCAGAATGAGTTGTGCAATTCTGTCACCTTCATTGATGGTATATAGTTAGTTCTTGTGGTTAACTAGCAGGACTTGCATTTCACCTCAGAAGTCAGAGTTGATGACCCCAGCACTAACATCTAATAAGTGCTTGAAACTGAGGCCAGATCTTGGTGCAATTCTTGCATAATATTCCTTGGAGATTTTGACTGAAAGGTCAGTTGGAATGAGCCTTCTTTCATATGCAGGAATAGTGACTTGTTGTACTGCTTGAAGGTCCAAACCAATGACTCCTTCTGACTATACTTGAGGGATCTGGGCCTTGAGGTTGACTCACATGAAATTGAGTATAACTTCTTATTCAACTGATTGATCTTGGGTGTCTTTGGATAGGATCAGAATCCTCTTTGGTTTGGCAGTTTTCTTGGAACATTTGGTTGCAATATGACCAGGCTGACAGCAAAAGAAGCAGACTTCAGCCTTCTTGAGGCACTCCTTTTCCTCAGGTATAAGCTTGCCTTTCTTGCTCTTATTGATGGTATCTAGGTCCATGAGAGTAGGTCCAATAGTTCTGACTTTGGGTTTCTCTCTTTTGTGGTTATTATTGAAAGGCAGTCTCTTCTGTTCAAAGCAGTGACCATAGGTGATAACATCAAACCTATCAGCAATCTTCATTGCTGTATCTAGGTCCTTGAGTTCTTCTAGTTTGATATGAACTTAGGTTTGATCTTTCAGACCTCAGATGTACTTGTTGATCTTCTCGTCTTCAGTAATATGTGGTAATTTTAGCAGGATTGACAGAAATTGTGCATTGTATACTTGTACAGACATAAGTTGTTTGATATATGTCAGATGGTCTCATGTGGCCTTAGTGCTATTGACTGGTTTGAATTGGCCTTAAACAGCATCAGAGAATTTATTCCAGGTCCTGATTTGACCAGCAAATCTGGTATTCTGGATATAGTTTTGCCACCAGATTGTAGCATTCCCTTGAAGGAGTGAGACAGCAAATTGGACTAGTGTTGCTTCTTCCAAATTGGTCAGTTCTCCATATTGCTCTAATTAGAAAAGTCAGGCATCAGTAGACAGTCCTCCTCTTTGACTATCAAAAGTGTTAGGCTTCTGAGACTTGATAGTAACTACTGTCAGATATATTAATATCAGTAGAGGTGCAGAGGTATGAGCAGAGGTCTTGCTTTTCTTTCTTTCTATATATTCTTGAAGTTGGGCAATCTGAGCTAATGCAGTCTGCAAAAGACTCTTGATGGCCCCAGTTGACTGAGTAGGGTTTTGCTATTTCTCCTCTTCTTGTCAATTGTATGAGGCATTGCCTGGACCATAGGTATATACTGTATGAAGGGTTCCACTCATTGTCCTCCATAGTATTGTGACTGATATCTTGAGAGGTATCTTGGTAAGGCTAGGTATAACTTAACTACTGCTATTAAGTATAATGGTTCTAGTTTCTAAATGAGGAAGTGACTAGTTCTGGTGATTCTAAGTAGCTTGAAGAGATACTTAAGGATTCAAGTGTTCTCAAAGAATTTCTGGGAGAAAATATTGAGACTTTATTCATGAGAACAAAGGGAATATTTTTACAAGATCTGAAAGAAGGATCCAGAAGAATCTGAGAAATCAAAGGAAAATGCCAAGAGGAAAGTTCTTGGCAAGGATGACAAATGATGACAAATAAAGTTCTATAAGCTTCCAGGACATTCAGTGACTAGCTAAATAAGTACTAGTGGATGCTTGGTGCCAAGAAAGGATTTCTAAGTGTTCGGAAAGTACTAGAAGGTCATAGAATATTGGGGAAAGATAAAGAAAAGAAATAAACTATGCTAAAATGTTACATCTCTGCTCAATCTGGCTGAGCTCTGCAAAAGCCAGGTAAGTACAACGAGGCAGAGCCACTGTACCAATGGGCCCTGGCAATCCGCAAGAAAGTGTTGGGACCGAGCACCCATACACAGCGTCATCTATGAATAATTTGGCTGGACTTACAAAATCTTGAGCAAGTATGACGAGGCAGAGTTGCTGTACCAACGTAGATTGGCAATCGAGGAGAATGTATCGGGACCAGTGTATGCATGCATAACAGATGCCAAAAAAAATTAGTGTAGTACTTTATTATGAAGAGAAGGGCACAAGCGCTTTTCATATTACTTTTGAAACTTTTTAGTATTATAGCAACATTTTATGCCTCTCAGTTTCTGTTTAATTTTTTCTTTATATAGTAGTTGTTTTCTGTATTTGTTGCAAGGTAAAGGTGTTAGCTTGGCAAATTTCAGTTACGTATCCAGAGCTTTTGGGATATTAACATTGTACATTATCTAGGTATATACTACTACTGCCATAAATTCTCGTGGCCTAAACTTCGTACACAACTTTGTGGTTGACACTATCTTTACTTAAGAGAAGGCCGGGAATAGATGACTCATTTGATTATCACTTGGTTGCTTGGCTCCGTGTATCAGGCGTCATTGTTTACGTATAATACGCGATGTCCAAAAATGATCCATAAAAGGACGAGTGACCAAGGTGAACCATTCTGGCACAAGCCTTTAGATAATTACAGTTGTTCGAGTTGACTCCGCTTATTTTAATTCTCGAACGTTGTGGACAACGTGAGCGTAATAATAATAATAGTAAAAAAGGACCGGCGCCGAATAGTTATATAGTCATCATCTCTATGGACATTCATTTTGTTGGCTGGAAACCGAGCTGACGGAAGGTTTCCGTTTTGCAGCGCGCCGAATATCCTGATGTGGAGCCATAAAGGATAATCTCGACGAAAGTCTGCAGATCTACATGCCTCACAAGCTGCGGGACACCATAAACGCTGATAGGGGGGTTTTTTTTTTTTTTTTTTTTTTTTTT
>RBNI01005601.1:0-12347 GCA_003990745.1 Jimgerdemannia flammicorona
AAAAAAAGGAAAAAAAAACCTGAGGACTCGGCCCGGAGTTTGCAGCCCAAGTGGGTGGGGTTAGCAGCGGCGGCAGAGGGAGTGCGCAATATTTGCGGCCCTCAGCCAGCAGTGAGGAGCAGCCCCAAGCTGCCAGTGCCCGGGTCGGTGGGTGGGTTGGTGGGTCAGCGGGTCAGCGGAGAGAGTGTGCAAAATTTGTAGCCCTCCGCCAGCAGCGAGGGGCAGCCCCAAGCTGTCAGCACCCGGATCAGTGGGCGGGGTCGGTTGGTGGGTTGGCAGGCGCGGGATTGGTGGAGGGAGTGCGCAAAATTTGCGGCCCTCCGCCGGCAGCAAGGGGTAGCCCCAAGCCACAAGTGTCCGGAACGTGTGGGACAGGCAGAGGGAGCGAGCAAAATTTGCGGCCCTCTGCCAGCAGTGTGGGGGCAGCCCCAAGCCGCCAAGGAGTCCAGGGTGGAGGGTGCTTCTGGCGGTCGGAGGGTGGTCGGAGGGTGTTTCCGGCAGTCAGAGGGCATTTCCAGTGGTCAAAGTCGCTGGTTCGGGTCCCACGGGCACCCCGGCCCTGCATCACAGCACCGCACCAGCAGTGCTATAGAGCAGAGCCAAGGGGCCAGTAGGGCCCTGCATAACAGCTAAGCTAGTACTACATAAGAGGCACCCGGCCCAACCCCCCTATATAAGACTGCCCAACCCGCGCAAAATGGCTGCCTAACCCATGCAAAATGGCTGCCTAACCCTCACGAAAGATTGCCTGACCCTCGCGAAAGATTGCCTAACCCTCACAAAAACTGCTCCACCCACTGGTCCCAGGCCTTGATGAGCCTATCATCCATTGTGAGTGCGATGACTGTTGTGTCCGAGCTCTCCTCGAAGGCGACGGTGCCGTGGTGGTCGTGTGGTTGGAATAGGATGGCCGTGTTGGCCGCAAACGGGACCCTGAAACCATAGGTGAGGTTGTACCAGACTCTACCGCTATCCTCCCAGGTTGGGCCCTTCCTTTCTGGGATATAAAACATTACTGGGGTGACATTGTTGTCTGTGTGTGTGGGCAGAGAAAGGTTGCGCCCAATGTATCCTGATGTGACGTGAGCGTATGGTTGGGTGAACCCTTGGCCTAGAACCTCATACTGCCAGGCTGTGCTAGTGGATGCTTGCCCTTGGTCCAGCCCCGGGAGCCCTGGCTTGGAAACCTGCCGAAATGGATGGCAACTGGTCAGTCCTTTTTGCGTGCGGGGGGGCAGAAACCCCCCGGGCTGCAGCACCCCGAAAAAGTGGAGCTCCTCACCTCATAAGGCACGCTAAATTGTGCCAAGAATGTACATACAGCCACACTGAGATCACCACCAAGCTGGTCTGCCATATGCTCTACCAATCTGCTCAAAGAACCCCAGATCATAGCCGCCATCACCGCACAGGCCGTGTCATACTCGCGTGCAGTTTGCTCTTCGACGGCACTTCTAAAGTTCCGGTAGGGGTACAGAATCTTGTGCATCTCTGGAATTGTATCAAAAAAGAATATGTCAGCGAAGAGTGTGATTTATCTGGGGAGGGGTCAAAAAAAAAAGGGAGACAAGTGCAGGGGATTTCGGAACTCTGGAACCCACCCTTCGCCAGTGTTGCAGTATACCCAATTCCTGTCCAAACCCCCCCTCCTTGCTTTTTTTGCCCCCTCTTTCCTGCCACCCGGTATTTGACGCAATCCTCACAAATCTTGTTGATGTAGCAGTGAAGCTCGTCACCGTAGAGGTTCCTTACCACCATCGCAACCACCTCTCCACATTTGTTAATATAGATATGGTTCTCTTTGTCGTTGGTTACTCCTGCTGGCCAATGGACCCCTTGGTCAAGTACGATTGGCTCTGATTCGAATGTAGACCCCCAAGCCTTGATGACAATGCTAGTACTGCTCATGCTGAACATCTTGCCCTTGAATTTCTCTATTTGATCAGATGCCGGATATGGTTGAACTCGGGTAACTTTGAACTCTCCTTTCCAATGGAACTGAGCCCTGATCTGAGGGACCGAGATAAGTATGTGGGTGGGTTGCGTGTGGGCAGGTTGCATGTGGGCAGGTTGTATGCGGGCGGATTGCGTGCGGGTGGGTTGCATGTGGGCGGGTTGTATGCGGGCGGGTTGCATGCAGGTGTAGGTGTTTTTTTAGGGGGAGACCACATAAAAATGAAATTAAATAAAACATGGAGATGGGTATTTCAGAAAAAGAGCATGAGTGAGTGAGTGAGTGAGTGAGTGAGTGAGTGAGCTGCATGCCGATGAGTTGCGTGCTGACGAGTTGCATGCCAACGAGTTGCACGAGTTGCACAAGATTGCTCACGAAGGCTTGCTTTTGTTCCTTTTGAGACCTCTGCCACGCGATGCATTGACTCAACAGCTCAGCCACCAAAGGCATGCCCCACAATGTCTGCCAGTCTTTCTTCATCTTGACCAGATGTTGCGAATAAAGTCAGCAGATCTCGCCGTAGAGCTGTGGACCCTAAGAAAAGCACGAGGTTAGGTCATGCTGGGGAAGTTTAAATAAACACAAGTAAATAAGTGGCGGCTGAGTGAGCAACCTATATCTACTATCGGCTGCTCCAAAAAGGCTGCTGCGTACATAGCTGTGAGGTCTGTGAATTCTGAGGTCCAAAGGGCCGCCATGAGTTGTTGCCGGAATTCTCCCTCATCCCCGCCATCGCCATCGCCATCGCCACTGCCACCGCCGTCGCCCCTTTGGCTCTCGATGAGCAGCTTGTGTGCTGTCCATATGAGAAAGAATCTAACATTGTCAGCAGAGAGTGCGTTTCCACCTTGAATACTCCCTCTTTTGACGATTATTGCAGGGTGAAAAATGAGTAGACTGGACCAACGTATGAATTAAGTACTGCTGTTTTGTTTGCTCATGATGCGGCAGGAAAGAACAAAGAAAAAGAACAAAGAAAAAGAACAAAGAAAAGAACAAAAGAAGAGAGGGAGCAAAAGGAAAGGGTGATGTCACCAAAGTGCGGCAGGAAAAAAAAACAAGAGCGAAATGAACAAAAGAAAGGGTGATGACACCAAAGATTTCAATCTGGATGGACCAATCCGGATAGACCAATCCAGATGGACCAATCCGGATAGATCAATCCAGATGGACCAATCCAGATGGACTAATCCGGATGGACCAATCTAGATCAATCCGGATGGATCAATCTGGTTAGATCAATCCAGATCAATCCGGATCAATCTGGATCAGATCACGAGACCAATCCGAGTTGATTCGAATCCATCACATGACGAATCTGAATCGAATCTCATCCGGATCAACTCCATCCATTCGGAGCACTAGTTATGGCCTTTGGTCTCACCAATGTACCAGCAACCTTTCAAGACCTCATGCAAACTGTCTTCAAGGATCAACTCTATATCTTTGTACTTATATACATTGATGACATCCTGATCTTCAGTAGCACTGAAGAAGAATACCTCAAGCATATTGAATAAGTCCTCAAGATTCTCTGTGAGAACAAGCTCTACACAAAGCTCAAGAAATGTGAATTTTTCAAGAATCAAGTCAAATACCTTGAACACATTGTATCAGTCAAAGGAATTCAAGTAGACCTAAGGAAAATACAAGCCATTGAACAGTGGCCTGTACCAGCAAACCTCACTGAACTCAGGTCCTTCCTTGGTCTGGCTGGATACTACCATTGATTTGTCAAGAACTTCTCTGATATTGCAGAATCTTTGACAAACCTTCTGTGAAAGGAACCCAACTCTGACCTCTATGTCCCCTATATCTGGGATGCTTTCTGTCAATAAGCTTTTCAAGAACTCAAGAATCACCTGACCCATGCATCTGTCCTAAGAAACATAGACCCAAACTTGAAGTTCACAGTCACTATAGATACATCTAACTTTGCCATTGGTACAGTCATTTCTCAAGATGATGGTTAAGGATACTGACCTATTGCCTTTGAGTCAAGAAAATTGTCCCCAGTGGAACAAAAGCTGGCTACTCATGAAAAGGAACTCTTGGCAATTATATATACCCTCAAGACCTAGTGACACTATCTAGAAGGAGTTGAGTTTGACATGATTACCAATCACAGGTCCCTTCAGTACATCAATACTCAACCAATCCTTTCTCGCCAACAAGCCAAGTGGAGCCAATTGCTTCAGACCTTTACCCCAAACATCATCTACAAGTCTGGTAAAACTCTAGTTGTACCAGATGCACTTTCAAGAAGACCTGACCTTGCCACAATTTTACAAGTCACCATGGTACCTAAATTCCTCAACCAGATCAAGAAGGCGTACAAACAAGACTCCCTGGTTCTACAAAGAAATACCAAGGAATTCAAGGAAAAGTACACCATCAAGGACAACCTTATGTACTATCAAGACAAAGTATATATTTCTGTCAACCCTGAACTATGGTACAAGATTCTTTATGAACACTATGATTCCCCACTAGCTGGCCACCTTTGAACTGAGAAGACCATCAAGAATATCCAATGAGACTACTACTGGCCAAACATGCTTAAGGAAATCAAAGAGTATGTCTAAAGCTACGATCTTTGTCAAAGAAACAAGTCAAGCAACCAAGCACCTGTCAGTCTTCTATAATTCTTGTCAATTCCAACCAAGAAGTTTGAATAAGTCACAATGGACTTCATTGTACAACTTCTATGAACCAAAACAGGCTATTATGCTATTATTGTATTTGTGGACCATCTCACCAAGATTACAATTGCCAAGTCAACCACAACCAATGCCACTACCCTAGAAATTATAAGAATCTTCTTCAAGACTGTCTTCCACCATTATGGACTTTCCCAAGTAATTATCAGTGACTGTAATCTCAAGTTCACAAGCCACTTCTGGTAAGCACTCTTCAAGACCCTTGGAACCTAAATCGCTATGTCCACTGCCTTCCACCCTCAAACTGATGGACAGACTGAGCGAATGAACAGAACACTTAAACAAATGCTCAGAAACTATATGTCTTATGAGCAAGATGATTGGGACCACTATCTGATCTATGCTGAGTTTGCCTACAATAATGCCAATCAATTATTAACTAGCCTTTCCCCATTTCAGCTACTTTATGGTCAAAACCCCAAGACCTCTGCAAGCCTAGTCCCATTCCAGCAATCCAGTTACATGCAAGTCCCCACAGTCCAGAACCTTATCAACAAAATGGATTCCCTTCTCAAGATCACCACTACAAATCTGCAAAAGGCTCAGCAACATCAAGCTAAGTATGCAGATAAGAAGTGGCAAGATGTCATATATAATATTAGTTATATGGTTCTACTCAAAGCCGACAACATCAAGGCTCAATCTCAAGTCAACCGCCAGTTAGCCAAATTCCAGTCCAAGTACCTTGGACCCTTCGAGATTACTGAGTAAGTCTCCACCTGGTCTTACCATCTCAACTTACCAACAACCATATATATACACCCAGTATTCCATGTGTCACAACTCAAGGCCTAAAACCAGTCACTCCTATACCCTGGCCAAATTCTGACACCATCAGCACTAGTCATAGTTGAAGACTATATTGAGTATGAAGTTGAGAAAATCTTAAACAAGTGAGTCTAATACTGTTATATAGAATACCTAGTCAAGTAGATGGGTAGTACTCCGAATGAGTCAATTAGAATCAAATCTGGATTCGATTCATCACATGATGGTTTGATCTGAATCTCAAATCTGAAGCCATCTAAATCAACTTGGATTAATCTGAATCACCCCATCTGAATTGCCCTATCCGAATCACCCATCTGAACCACCCCAATCCGAATCACTCAATCTAAATCACTCAATCTGAATTACTCAATCCAAATCACTCAATCCAAATCACTCAATCCAAATCCTCCAATTCAAATCCTTCAATTTGAATCCTCTAATTTGAATCCTCTAATCCAAATCCTCATCGGAATCCTTTAACCAAATCCTCTAATCCAAATCCTCCATATAACTCATATACTAAATATGTCTACAACACAATACACATACACACATACACAATACATACATATGCACATACAAATACGCAAACACACATATCGACAGATCAGTCTTCAATAGTTCACATTACCAATGATGCTTCAAGTCAAACATCTCTGATAGCTCCACACCTTCCATGCAATCCTCACTCCGAAATCTGATAACATTGTGCTAAAATAGGAGATGATGTTGTTTGTAATTATTGTAGATAAAAAATTAAGATACACCTATTGACTTGTTTGACATACACATGATATTGTTTCATCTACCCCCATAAACTACACCAGCCAGAAGTTCAAATACTTGGTAGTACAACCTCAAACATAAATTGATCCATAAAAGACAAGCACTCTGATAAAATCAAAAAGAACACAGAGATAAATAAAATTGACATCCAAGCTGTGGTGAGTATATTTATCTGATTGCCCAACCATTTCTGTACTAATAATGCCATTTAATCAAAATATTTAGCTATACTCTTTGGCAGAATTTCAAAATCAGCTCATTCGCTGGATTGTATACACAGACCAGCCATTCACAACCATTGAGAGTGATCAATTACATAGTATCTTTGGCCTTCTCAAGTATGATTTATATTTGCCAAGTGCCGATACTATTCACAAAGATGTCCTGGAGACCTATAGGAAGAAGCACAACAATCTCCACCAGATACTTCAGGTAAAATAAGGGCAGCACCATGACCTTTGCAAGCTGAATTATATAAAAGAGCTCACCAATTTAATCTTACATTCAATAAGCGGCAAAATTTCATTTACGATTGACACATAGACATCCCCTAATGCAATTTCATTTCTGGGCATTACTGGTTATTGGATTGACCTTGATTGGCAGCTTAAATCTCTCACCCTTGACTTCATCAAACTTGCTGACCCTCATTCTGGAGACAACATTACAGATGCTTTTATTAGTTGTATCTGGGAGCTTGGGATCACAACCAAGGTAAAAAAAGAGGGGCTTACCATCAGGTTGGCATTTTGAGGGAGGTCCTTAAACAAAACAGATTTTGTTGGTTATTTATTTTTGTATAATTCACTGACTGAATATTTCAAGTACAGATTTTAGCTATTACAATAGACAATGCCACAAACAACTCAACATTTTTCCAAGTTTTAGTGGCCAGCCTCAAACAGAAAAATATGGCCTTCAGTATAGAAAGCTACCATATGTGATGCCAGGCCCATGTACTGAACCTTGCTATTCAGAACTATCTTATGCATATAGACAAAACATCCGAGAGAGGAGAGGCCCTAAATATAATTTCCAAGCTGCGCAAACTGGTTGTGTCAGTTCGATTGTCCCCACAATGATGAGACAAATTCGCTATGCAGTATAGAGTAATCAGTTTAGCCCTGAAAGAGCTTATATTGGACATCTGTATGCATTAGAACTCAACATTTGCAATGATCCAGTGCGTGCTAGAGTTTGCTGTAGTATGCATCCTTTTTTTCTTCAGTTAGCTAAAGCAACTGTTTCAGATGATAGAAGATTTATTTTAAAAAAAAAAAAAAAAAAAAAAAAAGCCAATAGATTCAACAATGGCTGCCAATAAGGAAATATGGGCCAAGGCTCTAGGTGAAAGCAAGTGGGACATACTTAGGAATATTATCAGAGTTTTGGATATAAGTGGTGATTACTCTGGCTCCACACTCATTTTGTCTACCTCCACACAATGCAACACCTCACCACATATAACTGCCAGTATTTTGATAATTGTATGAAGGATATAGTCAAATAAACGACCCTGACAATAAGCTCTGTGATACCAGTATACAACCTTCTGATTGACTGACTAGAGGACAAGCTCGAGGACAGGCTGGAGAGTTGCAGTGATTTACGGTTAAGCCCAGATCAGAGAGATACCATGGAGGTTGCTCTAAGTAAGCTCAGAAAATACTACTCCCAAACAGATACTACTGTATACTCAATCAGTACAGTTATGTCGATGTTGGCATGTGGCTGTTGCCCCTTCCAAAATAGAGAAAACCCTATAAAAACTCACTCTTCTTTTCTTCGAACAGACACTTAAAGCTATAATACTATAAAGATCAGGGCTGGGAGCAGCACTTCATTGAGAGAACCAAGCAGACTATAATTGAAGTGTACCGGAAAAACTATGCACTGCCACAAGGTTCTGGCCAAAGTCCAGATGAATATGCTGAGGGATCTCTCCTGTCCTACATTTACTTCAGCAGAAAGAAGAAGAGAGAGCCATCAGTGAAAGAGCTGCTATCAATAGATGAACTTACCATTTACCTCACTAGTGACCACGTGGTCCTGCTGGAGAGTGTAGAGGTACTCAACTGGTGGAAGGTGGATTATCAGGTGGGTATTGGGCCAATTTAATCCACCAATCTAACTACTGCTTTACCCACCGGGGTGTGCAGCTGCATCAAACAAACTTTCCCAGTCTGTATAGTATGGCTTGAGACTACTTGACGATTCCTGCCTCTAGTGCTTCCATCGAGCAGGTGTTCTCAGATGGGGTGGATCTCGTTGCCCCAAAGAGGTGTGTACTGAATGCTGAGACAATCCAGACATATATGTGTCTGAAGTCTTGGTGGGGCTTGGGCTGCTAAAATTTGGTAGGTCTGCAGATAAGTTGGTTGGCCTTGTGGAATATTTAATATCTTTCAAAATAATAAAAAAAGGAAAAAAAACCTGAGGACTCAGCTTGGAGTTTGTGGCCCAAGTGGGGTGGGGTTGGCAGTGGCGGTGGAGGGAGTGCACAATATTTGTAGCCCTCAGCTAGTAGCAAGAAGCAGCTTCAAGCTGCCAGTACCTGGGTCGGTGGGCAGGTTGGCAGGTCGGTGGGTCAGTGGAGGGAGTGCGCAAAATTTGCAGCCCTCTGCCAGCAGTAAGGGGCAGCCCTAAGCTGCAAGTGTCCAGGTCGGGGGGGTAGGAAAAGGGAGCATGCAAAATTTGCAGCCCTCTGCCAGCAGCAAGGGGCAGCCCCAAGCTGTCAGTGCCCGGGTCAGTGGGTGGGATCGGTTAGCAGGCGTGGAGTCAGTGGAGAGAGCATGCAAAATTTGTGGTCCTCTACTGGCAGCAAGGGGCAGCCCCAAGCCACAAGTATCTGGGACGGGTGGGGTAGGTGGAGGGAGTGTGCAAAATTTGTGGCCCTCCACCAGCGGTATAGGGGCAGCCCCAAGCCGCTAAGGAGTCTGGGGCAGAGGGTGCTTCTGGCAAGTTGGAGGGTGCTTCTGGTAGTCAGAGGGCATTTCCGGTGGTTGAAGTCACCAGTTTGGGTCCCACAGGCACCCAGCCCTATGCCACAGTGCTGTACTGATGGCACTACAGAGTAGGACTGAGGGGTCAGTAGGGCCCTGTATAACAGCTAAGCTAGTGCTACATAAGAGGCACCTGGCCCAACTCCCCCACATAAGACTACCCAACCTACACAAAATGGCTGCCTAACCCTCATGAAAGATTGCCTAACTCTCACGAAAGATTGTCTAACTCTTACAAAAACTGCTCTACCTACTGGTTCTAGGCCTTAATGAAATTCTCATCTAAACCCCTCCTCTTTGCTTTTTTCACCCCCTCTTTTCTGCCACCTGGTATTTGATATAATCCTTGTAAATCTCATTGATGTGGTGATGAAGTTCATTGCCATAGAGGTTCCTTACCACCATCACAACCACCTCTCTACATTCATTAATAAAGATATGGTTCTCTTTATTATTGGTTACTCCTGCTGGCCAATAGATCCCTTGATTGAGTATGATTGGCTCTGATTCGAATGTAGACCTCCAAGCCTTGATGACGATGCTAGTACTGCTCATGCTGAATATCTTGCCCTTAAATTTCTCTATTTGATCAGACACCGGATATAGTTGAACTTGAGTAACTTTGAACTCTCCTTTCCAATGGAACTGAGCCCTGATCTGAGGGACTGAGATAAGTATATGGATGGGTTGTATGTGGACAGGTTGCATGTGGATGGGTTGCATGTAGATGGATTGCGTGCGGGCAGGTTGCATGTGGGCAGGTTACATGTGGGCAGGTTGCATGTGAGCAGGTTGCAGGTAGATTGCATGTAGGTGGGTTGTATGTAGGCAGGTTGCATGTAGGCAGGTTGTGTGTGGATGGGTTGCATGCAGGTGTGGGTGTTTTTTAGGGGGAGATCATGTAAAAATGAAATTAAATAAAACACAGAGATGGGTATTTCAGAAAAAGAGTATGAGTGAGTGAGTGAGTAAGCTACATACCGACAAGTTGCACACTAATGAGTTGTACAAGTTGCACAAGATTGCTCATGAAAGCTTGCTTCTATTCCTTTTGAGACCTCTGCTATATGATATATTGACTCAATAGCTCAGCCACTAAAGGTATACCCCACAACGTCCACTAGCCTTTCTTCATCTTAACCAGATGTTGCGAATAAAGTTGGCAGATCTCGCCATAGAGCTGTGGACCCTAAGAAAAGCATGAGGTAAATTGGGTCATGCTGGGGAAGTTTAAATAAACACAAGTAAACAAGTGGCAGCCGAGTGAGCAACCTACATCTATTATTGGCTACTCCAAAAAGGCTGCTGTGTACATAGCTATGAGGTCTGTGAATTCCGAGGTCTGAAGGGCCACTGTAAGTTATTGCCAGAATTCTCTCTCATCCCCACCATCACCATTGCTACTGTCCCACCATCACCCCTTTGGCTCTCAATGAGCAGCTTGTATGCTGTCCATATGAGAAAGAATCTAACATTGTCAGCAGAGAGTATATTTCCACCTTGAATACTCCCTCTTTTGATGATCATTGCAGGGTAAAAAATGAGTAGACTGGACCAATATACGAATTAAGGGCTGCTGTTTCATTTGCTCATGATGTGGCAGGAAAGAATAAAGAAAAAGAACAAAGAAAAGGAACAAAGAAAAAGAACAAAGAACAAAAGAAGAGAGGGAGCAAAAAGAAAGAGTAATGTCACCAAAGTGCAGCAAGAAAAAAAAAACAAGAGTGAAATGAATAAAAGAAAGGGTGATGTCACCAAAGATTTCAATCTGGATGGATTAATCCAGATGAACCAATCTGGATGGACCAATCCAGATGGACCAATCTGGATGGATCAATCTGGATCAATCTGGATGGATCAATCCAGATGAATCAATCCAGATCAATCTGGATCAATTCAGATCAGATCACGAGACCAATCTGAGTTAATTTGAATCTATCATATGATAAATCTGAATCAAATCTCATCTGGATCAACTCCATCTATTCAGAGTACTATGGATAGATTACCCTGAATATGATGCTACCTGGAAACCTGCCACTAATCTCAAGAACTCCCAAGACCTCATTCAAGAGTTCAAGCAAAAAGGAACTCATTGACTGCCCATGAGGTTCTCTTCTTAGATAGTAGATGACCTACTGTATTGATCAGACACATTATATATCAGGGCTCTCTAAGGGATACAGCATCAGAAACAAGAGATATAGGAAAACCCTATAAATCCTACAACCAATGAGATTCAAACCAGTTCTCATCTGATCAAGATGATACTTTGGCCCTCACCTTATACAAGGATGGCCAATCCTTGCCAATGAGTCAATATATTTAATTTGAAGTTTCTTTTAGTCTTACTATTTGTTATGTATAACTTTAAGAATTCAACAAGGACATTGATTCTTAAGGAGGGGGAGATGTAATATTTTAGTATAGTTTATTTCTTTTCTCTGTCTTTCTTGAATATTCTATAACCTTCCAGCACTTTCTGCATACTTAGAAATCTTCTTCTTGGCACCGAGTATTAACTAGTACTTATTTAACTAGTCACAGAATATTCTGGAAACTTGTAGAACTTTATTTATCATTATTTGTCATCTTTGCCAAGAACTTTCCTCTTGGTATTTTCTTTTGATTTCTCAGATCTTTTTGGATCTTTCCTTCAGATCTTATATAAATATCTCCTTTGTTCTCATAAATAAAGTCTCAGAATATTTTCTCCCAGAAATTCTTCAAGAACACTTGAATCCTCAAGTATCTCTTTGAGCTACTTAGAGCCACCAGAACTAGTTGCTTCCTCATTTAGAAACTAGAACCATTATATAAACTAAGAGCTGGTTTATTTTGAATACAATTGCTGGAGTATTTATACATGTTGGCTAAGTAATGGTTTGCAGATTTTGACTAAGTATGTATGACTATATGGTATATATATGACTGCTCTGTTTGTTCCATGAGCAAACATGCTGTTTGTATTCAGAACAACAGACTGCTTGTACTCAGAACAACTGTTTGCTTAAGAAACAAATAACCCATTGGTTATGTAATGTGTTTGTTGCAGCACAAATGTTCAGGGTGTTCAGTATATCGTTTTCGGTATCTCGCTCGTTTCGTTCGACT
>RBNI01005602.1:0-12345 GCA_003990745.1 Jimgerdemannia flammicorona
TTTTTAACAGACTCAAGTCCCGCAGATTTTTATTGGAAGGGAACCTAGACTATATAGGCCAAAACCCTCCCCCACTACCCACCAAGCACTGCCCCCCCATTAACCTAGGCTAGCTATTGTCCAGCAGCTCGACCATGCCAGGTGCAGCAGGGCCTATGTTGGCCTGCACCTTATTCTGCGCACCATGCTCTCCCTACTACCAGGGAAAACCCAACCATATGCCAACGACTGAAAGCGCATGCCTGAGAACCCAATGTATGTACAAGGCCATGCCCGAGCTGAATAGAATAGCCCCTGCCACCCCAAAGAGAATGACAGGCAAAGAAAAAACCCTCATCAAAGCACAACACAGTGGGTAGGGCCTGGTTCTCCCAGTTGAGGTGAGTAAAGGACTTATATGTGAGGCGGGAGGAAACCCCCAATACCCCACTACTCAAGCCTGCGGGCCTCGATCACGTTGCTGTGTCAGCTCCCGGTTCCAGTTGAGTGCAGCCAAGATGCCTGAAATGGGTAGCCTCGGGCCCCCCGACCCCCTCTAATGACTAGGGCCTCACCCTGCTACCCGCCAAAAGAAGCCAAGAGTGTCACCTACCACCTAACTATGCCGTACCAATCAAAAGGCCTCACCGAAGCAGCACCTGCCCCAGCCCCGATGACCGCCCCCAGCCTGGCATCCTACTGGTTCACCGTTATCGCCCTTCCTCCTATCTGTGACAGCCATCTCCCCTCCCATCCCAACATCACCTGAAAAGCAGTCACCTACATACATCAGAACCATGCTCACCAGGAAGCTCGCCAAAGCCAGAGGGCCCCACCACAGGCACCGAGGACTTGCAGGTAACCTATACTGAGCACTTGACGCCCAAGGTTGCCCGACTCCCTATATAGCCCAAGACACACCAAGACAGCACCTTGTTGGCAACGGCAAAAGGAAGAAGGTGCCATACCAAAACAGATATACTCCAGATGTAGCTGAAGGCACCAGAAACCACGAAAAAGTGGAGAAGACACTGATCTGACATCGATAAAGGGGCAACTCATCACTATTGCCCTCCTCCCACCATGCCCATGTAGGCACAGAAAACCAACCCAAGGTAGAGGGGGTAATAATAGGGGAAAGGGGACTCGGAAGGTTGCCTACCAAACCTTATGACCAGTAAGGTAGCAGAGAAAGGAGTGTGTCAAAGTATGTATATAGCTATAATGCTTAGAACAGAAAGTTCAATATTAGTGACTAGTAGTATAAGTATACAACCTCTAAGCCACTGAAATCACATGTCACCCTCAGAATAAATTTGGAAACCACATATAAGATCACAAAGCTGAGTCAAACTGAAGTTACAGATTACAAAGCTGAGTCAACTTGAAGTCATGGAATATAAGATTTACAATACTAGATCTTATCAATTAGGACTAAAAGTATATATATTGAAAATACTATATATTAAAATGAAGAACTATAATAAACTAAGATGAATAACTATACCTCTTAAATATATATACAAATATGACTACTGAGATCTATAACTATATCCATACTGATATTTAGAATATCATTGTCAATTGAGCCACACCTCCTCTGTCTCTTATGAATATCCATAGTCTGGCACCTCTCTACTTTATAGAAGCCTAATAGAATGCTCTAAATATACTTAGCAAAGCCCACTGAATCAGATAAATCTCAAGTTACTACTAGACCAGCTGTCTCCTAGAAGATATAGTTGAATGTCACTATGATATAGATATTATCCAGATATCTCAATATTAGAAACTCATTACTCACAAATATCAAGAACTCTTTTATAAATATAGTACCTTTATTTCTCACCTCCAAATCACTACTGCTGAAATAGTTGCCACTCTATTCTATAGCCAAATTGATAATATGGTACAAGAACTCAACTATAAGTATATTGAGTATATCTAAACTACAGACAGACTCTTCCCATATCCCAATGACTACATCCTGCAAATGTTTCAAGTTGAATATACTATAAAGGATATCTACAATATAATTCAGTTTAATAATAATGAAACAGAAGACAATAATCTCTCTGACACTAATATGACCTCCAGCTAATAATCCCTACTAACTCTGATCACTCCACCAACCTTATCGATAAACTTACAACAGTTTATAACTACCTATGAGACCTATTGAGATAATGACTACTAACATGAGTACTAACTTGTATTTATGTCTAATTACTTTAACTATAATGAAGAGACTAGAGAACATAATCTGTATCTCTAGATAACTCTCAAAATTGAACTAACAATCTTACCTCCTGAGTATAAATGAAATGAACCACAGCCACCAGCATACTATAATTCTGCAACTCATAGTATCGTAACCTATCAAAGATATGCTAATAGCAAATCTGATAAAAGTAAAGATGATATACTCCTTCTTTACTCACTAATACCCTACTCAGTATATGAAATAGATGATACCATCTTATAGAATAGTGATATAATTCTAACCTACTACTATATGAATGAATAAGGAGATATCATATATAAGCTCTCTTTCTCTACTACCTTACTAGTTATAAGGTTTAATAGGCAACCTTCTGAGTCTACTTTCCATAACTAATATTCTCTCTATCTTAGATTAGTTTACTATACCTATTGCAGGATAGTGGGGAGAAGGCAATGGAGATGAGTTGCCTTTTTATTAGTATCAGATTGGTGTTTTTTTCACTTTTGTATAGTTTCTGATATCTTTAGCTTCTCTGAGGTATATCTATTTTGGTATGGTACTTTCTTTCTTTTGCTATCATCAATAAGATATCATCTTGGTATATCATAGATTGCATAGGGAGTCAGCCAACTTTGGATATCAAGTACTTAGTATAGGTTATTTGTAAGTTTTCAGTATCTGTGGTGGAGCTCTCTGACTTTAGCAAGCTTCTTAGCAAGTATGGTTCTGGCATAGGTGACTGTTTTTCAGATATTGTTAGGATGAAAGAGAAGATAGCTATCACAGATAGGCAGAAGGGTGATAATGGTGAACCAGTAGAGTGCCAGGCTGGGAGTAGTCATCAGAGCTGAGATAAGTGCTGCATCAGTGGGGCCTTCTGATTAATACAAGTAGGTATCACTCTTGACTACTCTTAGTATACTGTAGTGTCACTTGGAGATTATTGGGGGGCCTGAGACTACCTGGGTCAGGTATCTTGGCTATACTTAACTAGAACTAAAAGCTGATATAGTAATATGATCAAGGCCTATAAACTTGAGTAGTGGGGTATTGGGGGTCTCCTTCTGCCTTATATATAAGTCTTCTACTCTGTACTTTGAGGGAGGTTTTTCTTTATCTATCACTCCCCTTGAGGTGGCAGGGGCTATTCTATTCAGCTCAGACATGACCTTGTACATACATTGAGTTTTCTGGTATACACTTTTGGTTGTTGGCATATGATTGATTTCCTCTAGTAGTAGAGAAAGCTTAGTATACAGAATGAGATACAGGTATCAATGTTCTGCTGTACCTAGTATGATCAAGCTGCTATATAATAGCTAGCCTAGGTTTATTAGAGATATAATGCTCAGAGGAGAGTGGGGGTCTATATAGTCTAGGTTCTTTTTCAATAAAAATCTAATCTATTAAAAAAAAAAAAAGATGTTATCTAAGAACCACTCTTTCTAGATAACTACTTCATTAGAGATAATGTCATCAATAGTGACCTCATTGAAGAATATTCAGATAGTATCTAAATCTATAGATAGCTTAATAGTTATTAGTATAGTTAGATTAGCCTTATACTATATAACTGCATACTGACTTATTAGTCAAATGATCTCTTGATATGTCAGTTCACACTTATACTATGTGATTGTATTCCAACTCAACAAGGTACTAAGTATTATATTTATATTTAGTATAATTCAGATAGTCTCTCATTAGTATAAATATCCACTCTCTCAGATCTCAGAAACTCAGACTCAAATAGATAAGAATAGTCCAGAACTTCTAAATACTTCTCTACAATATCTCTTTATATACTACTCCTAGTATAGTAATATTATAAATAGTAAATAAATCTATTTAATAACCTATAAACCACTCTTAAGTAAATCTACACTCTATTAGGTCCTACTCCTAACTAAATCTTGAAATTTCCTAATTGAATATTGTCTGTAGTGATATGCTAATTCAACTAAGCTGGTTTTAGTTTCTTGAACTTTCTGAAATACGAAACCTCCTGAATATTCAGAATAAGTCCAGATAAGGACTTTGGTTGAGACATTAATCTAATCTTAAAATTAATAAGTATAGAGGATATACTCTATATAAAATTAATCTTAATCTTAAGAAAATAGTTTTTCAGAATATCCAGAACTTCCAGAAAATCCTTTTAGAACTATGTAATGGTACTCTAATAAAGTAACCCTCTTACAACTTGATAGTAGCAGTTTATAATCTAATTTCACTTTAAGATACTTTTTTACTCTACTATAAACCTCTATGAGAAATTCTTATAAGTTGGTATAAAGCCCAACCTCTGAACTGGAATTCATTCTAAACTATCTGATAATCTGGAGAGAATTGAACCTAATGTATAAGGACAATTTAATCTCCACATCTATAATAAGTAGAATAGACTTTATCTATAAAAATAAGTACTCTAATTAAATTAGCAAATAGATAAAACTCTATACACTGAACTTCTTGCTCTATACTCTATAAGTCAAGATGATGAAGGTCTTATATAAGTCTTCTTTACTCTCCTCAATAAGAGTTTTATCAGCTTAATAAATCCAAGCAATTTAGGACAACCAGCAGCTATCTTTTTAGCCTTAGTTCTCCATGAAGCCCAAGCCTCTGTAGCCAAGTGACTCAACTCTACTGACTATTACCATACCAGAACCAAGACTGCCTTATACTACTGTTTTCAGAGTTGCAAGGCCCACCATATTCTTAAAAAAGAAGCCAGAGAAACTCTTTATTAATAATCAGACTCTGAGCTAGAAGTAGGCTCAGCTATAATCCTACCTGAAACTGAAGCCAATACTGAACCCAAACTAGCTTTTGAATTAAGCTTATCTGAAATCTGATATATAACTAATATTATCTACTTTGATACTGAATAAACCCAACTATATAAAGACCAAAGTGAAGAGAAGGAAGAGTATTTTACTAAATTCAATTCTGGATATACTACTGAAAGAGACACACCTCTCTTAGAATAAAATATACCTACAGTATAACAGATAGTTATCTATCAAGCCTTTATACCAGACCTGCAATAGTTACTTCAGCAACTTGTACAGACTTAAAGAACACCATCATACTCTATACTAGTATCTTAAGTTATATTAGTAACTCTACTATCTATAAGAGAGTTACTTATTAGAGCAACTATTAAATAGTTCTGAAAGGGTTTTCTGGAAGTTCTGGATATTCTGGAAGACCATTTTCTTAAGATCAAGATCAATTTTATATAGAGTATATCTCTATGCTTATTGATTTTAAGATCAGGTTGATGTCTTAACTAAAGTTCTTTTTTAGACTAGTTCTGGATGTTTAGGATTTTCTGTATTTCAGAAAGTTCAAGAAACTAAGGCCAGCTTAGTAGAATCAGCATATTACTGCAGATAATATCTAATTAGGAAATTTCATAATATGGTTAGGAGTGGGACCTAATAGAGAGCAGATTTACTTAAGAGTAGTTTATGGATTATTAAATAGGTTTATTTGCTATTTATGATATTGCTATACTAAGAGTAGTTGTATAAAGGAGTATTGTGGAGAAGTGTTTAGGATTGTTCTTGTGTATTCAAGTCTATTCAAGTCTGAGATTCTGAGATCTGAGAAAGGGAGTATTTATATTAGTAGAAGGCTATCTGGACTATACTAAATATAGATGTAGCACTTAGTGCCTTGCTGAGTCAGAATACAGTCACATAGTATAAGTGTGATCTGATATATCAAGAGATCATCTGACTGCTGAGTTAGTTTATAGTCATATCATATATATAAGGCTAATCTAATTATATTAATAACTACTAGACTATCTATAGATTTAGATACTATCTAGATAGTCTTTGATAACATCATCATTAATGACATTATCTCTGATGATGTAGTTATTTAGGAAGAGTGGTTCTCAGATTACTTCTCTCTATTTGCTCAGATAATAATATATTAGAACTTTATCACTATCCTATAGGATAGTATCATCTGTCTCATATGCTGAGTATGGAGTTGATAGATAAAGGAGAAGTATATTGTATTTACTTTTATCAGATTTACTATCTATATATCTTCTATAGGTTATGATACTATATATTACTGGATTGTAATAAGCTAGTAGCTATACTTCATATCACTTATACTCAAGTGGTAGAGTTGTTGGTTTAATTTTGAGGGTTGTCTGGAGATACAAGTTATATTCTCTAGTCTTTTCATTATAGTTAAAATAATCAGGAGTAAATGTAAATTAGTACTTATACTAGTAGTCATTATCCCAATAGGTCTTGTAGGTAATTATAAACTGTTATAAGTTTATTAATAAGATTGGCAGAGTAATTAGAGTTGACAGAGATCCTTAGCTCCCTCAATTACTCACATCATACACACTTTTCCGAAACACTTTCAACTCATTTATTGGAGAAAGATACTAAGGTAATGTCAACCAGTAAGTAAGCTGATGTGCATACTAGGTCAGGCAGACCTGGGGCCTTTGACTGGCAGTATGTCAGGAGAGGGAATGGGCTGGGGATGGGGTCTTTTGGTGGCTCAAGTGGACAGGACAGCTTGGGCAGTAGAGGAGGCACTGGTGGGGGGGCTGGAGAGCAGTAGGGAAAGAGCTTTGCGGACATGCTGAGGACTGGGGGCTGGCTGATGGGAGCCCACAAGGGACAGGCAGGAGGGAAGGGGAAGTCAAAGGCTGGAGATGTTGGGAGAGTGGGGCCTTTGCAGGTGGAAGGTGGAGGAAGTGGAGTAGCTGCTGGAGGTAGTGGCAGGACTACTGATGGTGGTGTGACAGCAAATCAGGAAAAAAAAAGAGATGTGATGGCTGATGGCCAGGGGGGGCAGGGGTTTCTGAAGTGGAAGGGGGACCTGGCAGATAGTGTAATGGGACTGGCAGTGGCCCTATTGCTCAAGAAGTCGATCTCAGAGTTCGTGGCTACCTTGTGCTTCTGGGGCTTAGCAGTGATGGTGGGGATGGTCCTGGGGCTTATTTCGAAGCAGGTGGCTGGAGTGGCCTTGGTGAAGTTCTTGAAGGATCTGGAGGGGGTTGAGGTGGGCTTTGAGGAGGCAGGCTCTCTGGACAAGGCCCTGAAGATGGGAGTAGTGGTTGAAGAGATAGTGGTCTCTATGGTGAGGTACTTGAGGTGGGACCCCAGGGTGGTGTAGCTTCTGGTGAGGGGGGTGCCCATGGTGACTAAGGAGGAGACTAGGAGGAGAGTAGAGGAGGCGATGGTAGAGTATGGTGATGTAGTGGACATCAGCTTCCAGATGTGAGAGGGGACAACATTCAGGATAGATGATGTTGATATCAGGATTTGGCTGGCAGAGAAGGAGGCCACAGGGAAGACGAGTGACTGGCTCTCAGTGTTGATGTGGGGAGCCTTTGTCTGTAAGGTATCAAGGGTGAAAGGGAGTGAAGAGGAGGAGGAGGACTTGTTGGAGGTACTGGAGGAGCTAAGTGGTACAATGGAGAGGAGGGTGAAAGCCTGGAAGCAGTTTGAAGAGTTGACATATCTGGAGGTGGTGGATGGAAAGCATATCTGTACTGACAGATAACAGTAGGAGAGGGCACAGGGGCGCAAGAGGTAGAGAGAGCTGTTGGTGAGTATGACAGGAGGGGAGAAGAGGAAGGCAGATGGGGCTATGGAGTCTGGAGGTGTCAAAGCCAGTGTATGGACTAGTAAAGGAGAAGAGGAGGTGGAGGTGACTGAGGAATAGGCTGTGAAGGTGCTGGGCAAGGATCCCTATACTGATGGTACTTTTGAAGTTTTGGAGGAGGAGTCAGATAGCACTCTCCCCCCACTTATCAGGAGGGGCCTGGTGGGGAAGAGAGGGGTGGCAGAGGATGTCCTGATATAGGGGGCCCAGAGAGTTCACTTTGGAGTCCCAGATGTAGTGAAAGGGGACCAGGTGGTGGCAGTTGGTGAGGATGAGCTGGTGGATGTCCCAGAGGAGAAGTGGAATGAGGATGCCAGAATAGGTACTGATACTACGATACTGGATGCAGGGTGGCCAGATACCCCTGGAGAGAAGGAGGTAGGAAACCTGCTGTAGATGAGCAAGGTGATGGATAATCTCATGGCTGAGGTGTTGGGAGAAGTGGATCTAAGTATCATGTCTGAGGAGCATTGGGCATGAATTCTACATAAAGATGGAGTGGTGGAGGCACTGAAGGGGGAGATTCTTGCAATCTTACTAGAAGAGAAGGGATATGAGGTAGATGAGGTAAGGAAGGCAGAGCTAGTGATTATTGCTGGTGAGTGGGCTACCTACTATTGGGTGGAATGCTATGGTTTGTGGTTCTGGCAGGAGGCCTGTGTGGAGTATCAGGAGGACTTTGAGGAGAAAGAGGATGGTACATTGGTTGAACTTCTGGGGGGGTTGGAGGCACAGGAAGCTAAGAAGAGGGAACTGACTGCGGAACATGTCTTGGATTTGACACAGGAGGACTTGGGTGTGGATTTGTAGAGAGAAAGTTAGATCTTTAATAATATTTCTTATGAACAGTATAACTAACATTTTCTCTCTCAATGTGAATGGCCTTCGAGGGTCTGGGTAGCATAAGAACATTTTTACTTGGCTAAAGGAATTGGAGGCTGATCTCTTTTTACTGCAGGATATATGGTATGAGAATGAGGATGATAGGGTGGAGTGGACTAAGAAATGGGGTAGGGCTACTGCTTGGTTTGGAAAGGTGGCGATTCTGGTGAAGAAGGGTAGAGGAGATTTGGGGGAAATTAGAAGCTGGGGAGATTGCTTGGTCTGGAGTGAATGGCACCAGCCAGGGTGGGAATCAGTGAAAGTGGGCTCTTGTTACTGCCTAGCGGTTAGGGGAGAGAGGATTGTATGGATTATAGAGCTGCTAGAGGAGGGCATTCTCTTGGAGGAAGGGGTTGATGTTCTTAGTGGGGATTTTAACATGGTTTGGGATCTGCAACTGGATAGAACTGATGGAGGGAGGAATGCAGATAGGAGGAGTGGTGGTCTGGATGCCTGAGAGGAGGTAGAAAACCTTAGCACCTTAGGGGATATGGGCCAAACATGGTGGGGTGACACCAGGGTCTACACACACTGGGTGAATGGTCTGGAGACGAGAATTGACTAGATTCTGATAGCTGAATGTTGGGGTGCTGATATCTGGAAGACTTTAGAGGTAGTGTGGTGCCCGTGGTCTGATTACTGGGGCCTGTTTGGGCAGGGGCAGTTTGGGGGGAGTGGAGATAGACCTGGACATTAGTGCCTTAACTCCTCCCTGCTGGCTGAGAAGAGGTTGTGGGACTTATGAATGGAGGACATCCAGGCAAAGGTTCCTCTCTGAAGGCAAGAGGGTTTGTCTGTTGGTGTCCACTGGATGAGGTTGAAGGAGGCTGCGAGAGTCTATTGGGAAGGAGCTAGTAGAGAGGCTGGGAGACAGAGAAGGAGGCAAATATGGTGTGCTTTGAGTAGGCTGAGGAGACTACTATTAGAGTGGGCTGATTTGCATACGTCTGATGAGATGGAGAATTGGAGGTTAAAGTGGGCGAAATTGGAGGTAGTAGAGCTACAACAGGTGTTAAGAGAAGCAGAGGAGACTCATATGTGTGGAATGGCTGCCAGGCTAAGGTGGCAGGGGCTTGAGGAGAGAGAGCAACCTACTAGGTACTTGTCTAGGCTCCTCAAAGCCAGGCAGGTGAGACATCAGTGGGATGGAGTCTTTGATGCAGAGGGAGAGTTGGTGCATGGCACACAGCAGATCCTGGGGGTATTGAAGGAGAGATGGTAGGGTCTGTAGAGTGAGGAAGAAGGGGGTACTGATGCAGAGGCGATTGGCGACACACTGGAGGAGTGGGAGCTACCACAGGTAGAGGGGCTGGGGGACTTGATCTTACTGGTTCAGAAGGAGGAGATTCAAGGAGTCCTGGCAGCAACTAAGCCTGGGACAGCACCAGGGGAGGATGGGTTACTGTGGGACTTCTGGAAGAAGATGGCAAAGGTCCCGGAAGTACTGAGAGAGATGGCTGCCCTCTGTGACCATATCATTTTAAATGGCATGTGGGTTGGAGAGCAGGACTTAGGGCTGGTGGCCCTATTGTATAAAGATAAGGGTAGGTGCGAAGATTGGAAGAACTGGAGGCCAATCATGCTTCTGGATATGGATCAGAAGTTGGTGACTAAGGTGATTGTTGTGAGGCTACAGAAGGTTACTCAACAGGTACTAGATGAGGAGCAGCAGGGCTTTGTAGGAAGTAGACTTATCAGAGACAGGACTTTCTGGGTGCATGGTATTATTGAAGGAGTCCAGGCCTGCAGACTGGATGGTAGATTGGTTTTTTTGGACCAGGAGAAGGCCTACGACCATGTTAGGTGGGTTTGGCTGGGCAAGGTGCTAGACAGGATTGGTGTTCTGCCACAGTTTCAGGCTTCTATAGTGCATTTGTTGGAGGGGAGTAGAGCAGCACTGATGTGTAATAGTCACAGGAGTTTGACATTTCTCTTGAGAAGAGGAGTCCCTCAAGGAGACCCACTGTCCTCTATTCTTTATGCTCTCTCCCTGGAACCTTTGATGGATAGGATCCATAGGAAGGTGGCTGGACTCTCTGTATATGATGTGGAGTGGAAGGTGGGGGCCTTTGCAGATGATATGGTAGTTGGACTTGGATCAGTAGCGGATGTAGCAGCTCTTCAGGAAACAGTGGAATGGTATGAGGCATACTCCAGAGCAAAGCTCAACTGGTATAAGTGTAAGATGATGGTGTTGGGGAATAGGCTAGTGGAAGGGGATATCATTGGAACAATTGTCTCCATGGGAGAGATGGTGCAGTATCTAGGTATCTTCCTTACTATATATGGATCAGTCCTGCCACAGGTATGGTGGGAGAGGAGGGTGGTCATTTGGAGAGAGGCTCTGAAAGGTTGGGGGGGACGTCACATCTCCCTGGTGGGGTGGGTGTCGATTCTGAACACTTACTGGTTCTCCAAGTTATGGTATATAGTATATCACTTGGACTTTCCAGCTTAGGTGGTGAAGAGGCTGATGAAACTGGCTAGAGATTGGATTTGGGTAGGTAAAAGAGCCCAGATCAGTTGGGATACCCTTGTGGAGCTGGTACTTAGGGGTGGCCTGGGCCTTGTTGATTTCTCTAAGCAATTATACTGCCTGCGAGCCTAGTGGTTGAGAAGGGCTGTTGAGCTACAGGGTGGAGATTGGGTACCACTGATGCAGAAGGTTTGGGAGATGAGATTCTCCTTCTGGAAGTCCTCAGGGGATCTACTCTCTTTGGTGGGTCTGAATGGAAGCCAACAGCTATGGTATAAGGGCTTCTGGTGGAGAGTAGTAGATGGAGTACACTGGATAGGCCTACGTTGGCAGGGCAATGAGGGGGAGGTAGTATGGGGCCCAGCTATGTAGCAATGGGACTGTCTGCTACTAGGGAGAGCTCCACTCACTGAGTTTGACATTGGGGATGGAGTGGAGTGTCAGTGGGGTATTGGCCAGGATCTCTGGCCAGGAAGTTGGCAGGCTGTGAGGATTGGTGAGGAGTGGGACTGGGCAGGGATCTGGTCTTGGAGTACTGAGGTGCAGCGGTGGCTTCCTCCCAAGTTCTGGGTAGTGTGGTGGAGAATGCTGTAGAGGAATGTTATGTTGAATTTCCATGCTGGGCATCTGGTGGTTGGTGGTCAGCTAGATTGTGAGGAGTATTATAATGTAGGGTAAGTTGAGGGAGTTGTACAAATACCGAAACATTGGCTGAGAGAGTGTGAGGTTCTGGGGAACTTTTGGATAGCTATAGGAGACTGGCTAGGGGTTGAAAGAAGACCAGATGGAGAGAGAGGTCACTGGGAAGATTTGGAATCTAGACTTGTAAGAGGTGTCAGCAATAGGTGGCTTACTGTAGGATGGGTTATAGCAGTGTGAGTGGGGTTGGCTGGTCATTGGCTTTTTGTTTTTGAGGAGGGGTGACAGATAGGGATACAGAAGAAGCTATTGAGGTGGGAGGAGTTGGTGGAGGATCTGCTAACTGGGTGGTGGGTTGGATGGGGACCTCAAGGTGGGCATTATTGCCATCTGGTGGAAGGGATCTGTGAACAGAGTGGTGGGTGGGTGGAGATGGTGTTTGATAGAGTAGTCTTTCATCAAGAAGGGGTAGGAGGGAGAGGGTAGGGGG
>RBNI01005603.1:0-12343 GCA_003990745.1 Jimgerdemannia flammicorona
AAAAAAAAAATAGAGAATGGCTGCAAGCAGAACTCAAGGAAATGGAAGAAGCCAGAATTATCAAGTAAGCTATCAGTCCCTGGGCTTCACCCATTGTTCTTGCCCCAAAGAAAGAAAGCAAGCCTGGAGAGTTTGCACCAAAACTCTATATTGACTACAGGAAGCTCAATGCCATCACCAAGAAGGATAGACAGCTCTTGCCAAATATTCAAGAAATCCTTACCATTCTTGGGAGCAAAGCTAAATACTACACCACCTTGGATCTGTTCTCAGGTTTCTATCAGATTGGTCTCACTCAAGATACCAGTGAGAAATCAGCCTTCATCACACCTGATGCCACCTATATCTACCTGTAAATGTCATTTGGAATATGCAATACCCTAGCAAGTTTTCAGCAAATGATGAACAGAGTCTTCAGCAACAAGATTGGAAAATGGCTCTTTGTCTATGTTGATGATGTGATTATCTTCAGCAACACTGCATGGGAACATGTCAATCACATACAGCTAGCCCTCAAGAAGCTCAAGGAGCATGGTCTCTACATCAAGCTTAAGAAATGTAAGTTTGCAGCTCAAGAAATCACCTACCTAGGACACCTCATCAATCAGACTGGAATCCACACAGACCCTATGAAGATTGAGGCTATTGCAGCCTACCCAAGACTCAGAACAACTACAGAAGTCCATGCCTTTCTTAGACTGGCCAGTTACTACAGAAGATTCATCAAAGAATATTCCAATATTGCAGTACCTATCTACGAGCTACTGAAGAAGGAAACTAAATTTGAATGGACCAAGAAGTACCAAGAAACCTTCAATAAACTCAAGACCAGGTTGACCCAAGCACCTATCCTCAGAAGACCAGATTGGAATCTAGAATTCATCCTGCAGACAGATGTGAGTGCCATAGGACTTGGAGCAGTTCTAGCTTAGAAGAAAGATGGATATGAATATATTATCTCCTATATAAGCCAAGGTACCCATAGAGCAGAACAGAACTACAAGTCATATAAGCTTGAATACTTAGCAGTAGTTTGGGCAGTAGACAAGTTCCACTACTACTTAGCTGGGAAACACTTTACCATTCAAATAGACCATTCTGCTCTTGCCTGGCTATTCCACACTCTGAAACCCAAAGGAATATATGCCAGATGGATCTATAGGCTACAAGAGTATGACTGTACTGTCAAGCACTGCTCAGGAAGAACCAATACCAATACTGATGCACTCTCAAGGATACCCTGAAACACCTCCACCAAGACCATTCAATATGAATAAGGAGTTATACTATAGATTAATCAGCTATCTTGGGTAGTAAAAGATACCCAACCACCTTGAACCCTGGACAATTACCATCATTAACTGGACTTGGAAACAGTTTGAACTAGACAATACTATACTCAGAAAAGGAGGAAAGCTAGTAATACCTGAATACAAGAAGTATCAAGTAATGAAGAAAGTATACAAACAAGAATACTTAGGAGGAACCAACATATATGACAAGGCAAAAAGAACTATATGGTGGTCTAAGATGGAAGAAGATCTGTGCCAATTTGTCAAAGGGTGTGACAAGTGCCAAAAACAGAAACAAGATCAGCAAGACCAGGCACCCAGGTCATCAAGAATTGAGCCTATCTCCTTCCACCACATCGCAATGGATATCATTGGGCCACTATCAGTAACACTATCAGGAAACTGCTATATTATAGTTATTGTAGACCTCTTCACCAAATAGATAGAAGCAGGAGCATTACAAGAAGCCAATGCCCTCTCTATAGCTAACTTCCTGCACCAAGAAATCATCTGCTGCTACAAAATACTGAAGCAAATCACAACAGACTGTGGCACAGAATTTGTCAATAGATTCCATGAGAAAATATATGTAATAGCTCTCACTTCTACCCCTCTCTTATCCTTAGGATAATTAGGGAAGTGGACTATTACTTAGGGACTTAGTACACAATGTGGACCAAGAAGCCTTCAGTTTGAGGAAGCACTCGCTTATAAGTAGTTATAGTGGTAGTGTCTTCTGTTTCAAAGGTCTTTCTCTTATGCCCTATTTCAAGGGTCTTGTTCTTTGCTGTATACAGACTGAATTTGCCTTGGAATTCAGGTTCAATGGGTTTACTTAAGTCTTTGGAGATTTATATACTGGTCTCAGTTCTGGCAGAAGTTAGCTAGGCTTCTAGAGTTTAGTCAGAAATACTAGAGTCACTTAGGTATCATTACTAAGACTCAGGAGAATGTGTGTGTGTGGGGGGAACTTGATTCTTGTATCAAGGACTGAACTAAAACTGCTTTATTTCAGATGGAAACTGGGGGGTATTTATACAAGTTGGTCTGTGATTTCTGACTAAGTATGAGTGACTAATTTGGTAACTATAATGAGGTTTGTGATCATGACCTTTGTCAGGTGGTTTTTGGCAATGAACAACTTTGTGATCAGGACCTCAATTACTAGGCAATGATCAGCTACTGTGGTAATAGTTTCTGTGGCACCAATTGTTGGGGATAAGCTGGATATTGTTTTCCATGTCATTTTGCATCATTCATCATTCGTAATTCATATGTTGCACTTCATTCATATAATGATGTCATCACCACCAGGTCACATAATTGCTTGTCTCATTGTGTCCCATCTGTTCACTTGCTCATTCATTCTATTATATCCTTTTCTCCTTAGAAATCAATGTCCTCGTTGATTCAAAAATTGAGAACCAGGGGAGAGAAAGGTGGGGAATCTTCCTCAGGGTTGTTGCCATCTTCTCCAGTAGCAGGGGGGGTGGTTACTGATGGCTCACTATCAGGATAGAGAAGTCAATGAGGTCTGCAAATAGTTCTTGCATGGGGATGGGTGCTGGTATAGGTGTTTGCCATCTGATGCAGTTGGGGCCATCTAAGTAGGGTTCTTGGTCCTCATGCCTGGGAATATCCATTTGGATAGGCAGTCCTTCAAAGAGGTCAGATAGGCCTTGGAGCCATTGGTCAGAGTTGTCATTCAGGAGGAGGCTCCAGTAGGGTTTGTAGTCAGTAGACTGGAGGATGATCTAGGAGTTGGCTTCTTAGGCTACCTTGATCTCTAGTTTGTCAACCTCAAAAAAAGAGAGGTTCTGGAAGTCCTTCAGTTAAACATAGTTGAGGTTGGGGATTGCAAAGGGTGCATGGTACATAATTTGATGGACCTTCTTGGCAAGTCTTTGCTCATTTCTGTCCAGGTAGGTCTAATCAGAAACTTGGTCTATAGGCAGGTCCTTTGCCCATTGGAGGAGTTGATGGCCAATCTTGTATTCATGCCAGATCTCTAGGCAGCTAGTGGCAAGGTAGGCCCTTTCAATGATCTTGCAGCAGTTGAAGACATACTATCCTAGATCCTGGCTAGAGAGGTTAAGGGCCTCTGAGCAGCAGTTCCTTCCTTGAATAGCAACCTAGATGTGTCCAAAGAGGCAGTCAACCTGGCTTGGGAGGGGCCGACTATGGCGGGCAGTTTGGCGGCAGGTAGCAGGCATTCTTATCTTTGTCTTTTCTTTGTGAGAAGAGGGAGATGAGGGTTGCAGAGTATTTTTGCCTTGGGTATTTATACTTATTCACCTATCTGGTGTGACCTTCCTTTGGTTACACTTTCTGGAAAAATGTATGACCTGTTGCTGTAAGTGGAGCATATGCTGGTCATATGAGAAAATCCTGATTTCAAAGATATTGTCACTTGTAGTTATGGTTATACAGGGTTAACAGGTCTTGGTCCACTTTTTTTTTTATCTGGTTGGTGTATTTGCGAGGACAGGCCATCCTTGTCTAGGGTGAGGGCTCTCATTGTTATGGCTGGGGGTTTGAACCTTTTGAAAATAGACTTTCTTATAATCTGAGGCAATTCCTAGTAACAATATCTATCATGTAGATGGACTTAGACTGGTTTTGATATTGTCGGCTTTCCTAAGTTCTATATGAAGCATCCATCATCATCCAGCGGAGATGACACAGATGGCATGAAATGGAGTTGTTCAAATGTGTTTTGCTATACTGTACTAGATTGTCCTTTTGCTCAGGTATCTTCTTATTGGTTATCTATAGTGTTCCTTTTTCTGCAATGTTCAGTATTATATGTTTTTGGATAAAATATATAGTATCCTTCTGCTCACTGTGCTCCAATATTTTAGAGCTGCAGTTCCTTTTTTTGCTGGGGAGTAAGTGTTTCCATGTAGTCCTGGAGGACTTCACATGCATTCTTCAGGGCTTTTTCTTTTTTCTAGGTGGCATCATGGGTGGGGTAATCCTTCCACTTGATCAGAAAAAACCACTTGACTGTTTTGGGGTATTTGCGGACCTTGTGGTCAAGTACTTCCTCAATTTCAAATTCCTTGTGATAGTTGATCCTAATTAGGGGTGGTGGTGGAACTGTACACTCAGGGAATGAGTTCTCATAGTAGTCCACCAATTGGCTGATATGGAATACTAGGTGTACTCAGATATTGTGGAGAAGTTGCAACTTGTAGTTGACTTTGCTGATTTTTTTCATAATCTTGTATGGTCCAATTCTTCTAGCATAGAGTTTCTTGGCTGGTTGTTGTGCAAGGGTGTTTGGGTGGAGGTGGTCTGTTCTAAGCATGACTATGTCACCAATTTTGTAGGAGACTTCTCTTCACTTCAAGTTTGTATACTTGGTCTGATAGTCTTGTACTTCTATGAGAGCATCTCTTGTCATTCGGGTAATATCAGAAATGGTCTCAGCCAGATCTTGGACTGCTGGGACTGCTGATTTCGTGGTAGTGCTTGGGGTCCTTGGGTGTTGACCATGGTTCAGGAAGAATGGACTCTTCTTTATAGAGGTTTGCTAACTATTATTATAAGCAAACTTGGCATGGGCTAAGTACTTGTCCCAATCATTTTGCTTATAATAGCAGAAGATACTAAGCATCTGTTTGAGAGTTCTGTTGGTTCGCTCAGTTTGACCATCAGTCTGAGGGTGGTAGGCAGTAGAGAACTTCAGCTTAGTTCTATAGAGAGAGAAGAAAGCCTTCCAGAAGTTACTTGTGAACTTGGCATCTTGGTCAGATACAATAGTACTGGGCATGCCACATAGTCTGAATACTTGATTGAGGAAAATCTTGGTAATCTCTGGTACTGTAGCCATGATCTTGGTGGGTGCAAAGTGGGCTTGTTTGCTTAGGCGATTCACAAATACCACAATAGTATCCCATCCTGCCTTGGTCTTAGAGAGTTGGACAATGAAGTCTATTGCAATCTGATCCTAGTTGTGACTTGGGATAGGTAAGGGTTGTAAGAGTCCTACTGGTAGCTTTTTACCACTTTTGAACCTTTGATACATCTTGCATGAGACCACAAAGTCCTTGATGTCTTTGGTCATTTTGGGCCAGTAGAACTCTCTTGAGAGGAGGTTGTAGGTCTTTTTGAAACCAAAGTGTCCTGCTGCAGCAGTATCATAGAGTTTCTGTATGATCTTGAGTCGCAGAGTATCATTATTGGGTACAACCACTCTGTCATAGTTCATGTAGATAAGTCCATCATGGTAAGTGAATCTCTTGGCCATTTGCCTCATGGGTTCTGGAACCTCAGCCTCTGGGTCTTGGCAGAATTGAAGAAATTTCATCAGGGGGCTGTCTTACTGGTAGCCTTCCTTGATCATCTGGGTGAGGTCTCCAATTACTTCAACCATGAAGACAAGTTCATCTTCCATGTATCTGGAGAAACTATCAGCCACATGATTGGTTTTACCTAGAATATACTTGATTTCCATATCAAAGTTGGTAATGATTTCCATCTAGCAGGCTTGTCTGTGGATCAGTATGGGCTGTGTGTGAATATACTACAGGGTATGGTGATTAGTGTAGGCCACAAATAGCTATCCCAGGAGGAAATGGCACCATTCCTGGAGTGCATTAATAATGGCCAGAAGTTCCTTCTCATGGGTGGTATACTAGGTCTCAGCTGACTTGAGCTTTTGGGAAAGGTAGGCCACTGGGTGGTCTTCTTGGCTGAGTACTGCTCCAATAGTAATGTCAGAGGCATTTGTGGTCAGAGTGAATGGTCTGGTAGGGTCAGGTACAATTAGCACTAGGGCCTCGGTAAGGAGTCTCTTGAGATGGTCCATAGCCAGAGTACATTCAGGGGTCCATTCAGTTTTGATATTCACTCCTTTGTGGACCAGGCTGGTTAATGGAGCTGCAATAGTAGAGTATCCTTGGATAAACCTTCGGTAATAACTGGCAATACCCAGAAAGCACTGGAGTAGCTTGAGGATAGTGGGGATAGGGATATCCTTAAGGGCTGATACCTTTCTGGGGTTCACATTGATACCTTCAGTAGAGATGATGTGTCCTAGGTACTCAATCTGATCTTGATAGAACTTACACTTGCTCATCTTGGCATAGAGCTGGTGCTCTCGCAGAAGGGTCAGTACTTGTCTGAGGTGGATGTAGTGTAGCTCTACTGTTTCGCTGTAGATTAGTATATCATCAATATATACAAGGACACAGATGTTGAGGAGTGGTCCAAAGATATCATTCATCAGATACTAGAATGTTGCTGGTGTATTGGTCAATCCAAAAGGCATGACTCAGAACTGGTAGTGTCCAAACCATGTTTGGAAAGCTGTCTTCTCAATGTCCTTCTCATCAATGAGAATCTGGTGGTAGCCATTTCACAAGTCTAGTAGGGAAAAGGTCTTGGCCTTGAAGATTTGGTGCAGCAACTCATCAATCCTGAGCAAGGCATACCAGTTCTTGATAGTGATCTTGTTGAGGGCTCTGTAGTTAATACATATTTGCAGAGAGCCATTCTTCTTCTTGACAAATAGAATGGGGGCTCCAAATGGAGAGTGGCTGGGTTCAATGTATCCTTGGGCCGGTAGTTTGGTCAATTCATCCTTGAGAGTCTTGAGCTCAGGTTGGGCCAGTTGATAGATACTCTTGTATAGGGGTTCAGATCCTGGAATGAGGTCAATTCCATGTTGAATTTGGCACTTGGGTAGAAGTCCTTGAGGATCTTGGAATATATCTTGGAATTCTTCAAACAGTTCTTGAGCTTCTATTGGAATTGGACTACTTGTAGCTTCAGTGACTTCTTGTATTGTACAGATGAAGTAGGTGTTTCCCTTTTTTCGAGAGAGTCTCTTCATTTGAATGGCAGAGATGATTTCAATTCCTTGGTGGTTGATACCTTCCTGGGATATCAGGGTGATCTTTTTGTCTTCATGGGTCAGGTTAACCTCATTGGTTTTCCAGTTGATGTCTGGGTTGTGCTGGGTCAACCAGGCTTTTTCTAAGATAATATCTTGTCCTGGGAGGTCTACAATACTGAAGTCCAACTTCTCTTGATATTTGCCAATCTTGAGCAAAAGATCTTCACAGATCTTAGTCAATGGTACAGTTTTACCATCACCAAAGATAATACTTCTTTTCTCAGTGGCTGGTCTGCTTCAGGCTCCAATCCTCTTAGTGGTCTTGGTACTGATATAGTTTCCAGTAGCACTGCTATCAAGCAAGACATTGACATTCTATCTGTGGACTTGGCCTGTGAACTTGATGCAACTGTCCTCCTTCTTGATGGTGTTGAGCTCTTCATCCTCATTGTTATTGTCCCAATTGCTGTCAGTCTCCTCGAAGTCAGTTTCTCCCCATCCTTCATAAGGAGGGTTGTCTTGTTTGGATTTCTCAGTCTGTTAGGCCTGATGCTTCTCAGATTGAATTTTGAAAACTTTGGAGAGGCATGTATGGCATTCACCAACATGTTCCATACAGTACATTCAAATGGAATGAGGGCATTATCCACATGGTGCATAACTATCTACAATTCTTTTATACCAGTTTTCATCATCTTCCTTCATGGTAGTGACCTTTTGACTGGGAGGTTTGTTGGTAGATCCAAACCCTTTCTTGTCATAGTCTGTCTGGGAGAGTTCAGAGACTTCTTCAATGGTGAGATCTTGATGGATTTTTTCAATGATTGCTTAGGCAATCCTTTGACCTGTTTTGACTTTAAATGATGTGTCTCCAAAATTTTGCAAGATGACACAGATTTCACCAGTGAATCCTTGGTCAACTACTCCTCCTCCTAGCTCAATGTTGAACTCTTTGGCTAGGCTACTTCACTCAGCAAGGCAGATGTATGTTCCTTTGGGAGCTTGCATTACAATTCCTATTTGCACTGTAGCATTGGTACTTGGTGGAATGGTGAGGTCTTGGCTGCTGTAGAGGTTATATCCAGCATCAGTTGGGTGGGCCTTAGTGGGGATGATAGCCTTGTACCATATTTTCTGTACTTTGATGATATTCTCAGAGTTCTTCTTTCCTAGACCTTCTCTAATGACAGTAATATTCTGGTTACTGGGTTTGTCTGTTCTGTTCTTCTTCTCAGGGTATCTAAATGAGATGTGTCCTGCCTTCTTGTAGATAAAACACAATCTCTTTTCATGGAGCTGCTTCTTTTCATCCTCGGTGGGAGGTCTGGGTCCTCTGGGGTTTCACTGGTTCCTTTGATCATTCCTCAGATCATATCTTTGGTCATTCCTTTGGTCATTTCTCCTGGTAGGATTCCTCCTATCTTGGTTATCCTTTTTGTGTTCTTGATTCCATAGAGCTTATGCAGCAAGGATTTCGCAGGCTCTTCTTTGTACTTGAGCAAAGCACCATAAGTAGTGGGGACATCATTGGGGAAGACCTTGTTCCTTGATCTTCTGGGTGAGCCAATCTGGTAGGGCTGCAAAAAGATGGTTGGCTCTAGTACCATTGATGGCCAAATTGTTCTCCTGGTAGATAAGTCCTACAGTTTTGAGATAGATATCCATTCTGGTGGCAAAGGTCTCTAGATCCTCTTTACCATTTTTGTGGAACTTCATCTAAGATAGTTTGTTCCAAGTTTCTTGTATATAGGCTGCATTTCGGAATTTGGTCAGTAGTAAGGCCTTGAGTCCTGGGCCTGCTTCGTAGTCATCCCAACCTGATCTGTTGTTGGCAGGTACTTGTCCATTGACTTGAGGGTGGTCTTTCCAGGTTACTGGGTATTGTTCTAAGGTTTGCCAGAATTCGGCTGCTGTTCTAGTGAAGAATGTGGCTACTGTTTCTACTTGTGCTGCTGATGTGGCAAACAGCTGTTGAAGGGTGCTGTTATGGTTGTTGGTGAGCATTCCTATAAGTACTTGGTTGTCATTCTATTGATTTGCTTGGTAGCCTATGTCAACTGTATTGATGAAGTTTTTGATATCACTGTTTTTTTCACTGAATGTTGGAATTCACAAGGTCTTGGTTGGTTTGTTCTGTTCAGCAATCTGTCCTACTATCCCTACTAGTGCTGCTAGCTGAGTAGTCAGTGCTGTAATGTTGGCATCTACTATTGTATTAACTATTGGTGGTGGACCTGTTGGGGTAGATTCTCCTGAAGATTGTTCTGCTTGATGGGGTTGTGGTGCTATATAACTTGGGATTATTTGATTCCCGGATATCAGATCAAAGAGTCCTGTGAGAGAGGATAAACCAAACCTCTGTATAGGTGACTGGGTTGGTTCTGGAGTCTGATCTTCTTGACCTGTGGTTCCTTGGTAAATTCCTAGGCCTGCTGTTCCTCATTGGCTATCATCAGACTGGTATCCTGTAGAGTCTTCATCTGACTCCCTTCCCTGATGAGATAGTGCATCCTCATACTGACTGGGTCCTTTAAAGAGGATATCAGTCTCTGGCTGGGTAGATGGGCCTGCTCCTTGTTCAGCAGTAGGGGATGGGTGGCCTGCTTGCTCGTTCTCGTACCTAGTTATGGCAGAGGCATAGTATACAACTAGCCTGTAGTAGAGGGAGGTCTTGGTTGGAGTATTATGATATCTGTCAGAGGCAATCCACTTGGCAGCTGCTTCTCTTGCAGCAGGGGGTGTGATATAATCTAGAAAATCCTGGGTGGCTACAGCAGTAGATTCTGGGGTCCTAGTGGTTCCAATGTATCCTCAGAGGAGTTCATAGAACCTATGGCAACTAACAATATTCCTAAGTCCTGGGTGGTATGTCCTAAAGGCCTGGTATAGATCCTTATAAGCCTGATCAATTACAAGCTAGTGGGTCCTTAGGTCTGTGGTTTTCTAGTACCACCTGGTCTTAATGGCAAGGACTTCTCTGGCTCTGGTTTGAGGATCCACAGTTGATTCTGGGGGTTACTTCTGTCCAAGGTTGGTCTTGTTCCAACTTTAGTAGTATATTCTTTGGTGCTTTCTTGGCTGGTAATCTGCTGCTATCAAGTTGTAATAGCTCTCACTTCTACCCCTCTCTTATCCTTAGGATAATTAGGGAAGTGGACTATTACTTAGAGACTTAGTACACAATATGTACCAAGAAGCCTTCAGTTTGAGGAAGTGCTCACTTGTAAGTAGTTGTAGTAGCAGTGCCTTTTGTTTCAAAGGTCTTTCTCTTGTGCCCTATTTCGAGAGTCTTGTTCTTTGCTGTGCATAGACTGAATTCGCCTTGGAATTCAGATTCAATGGGTTTACTTAAGTCTTTGGAGATTTATATACTGGTCTCAGTTCTGGCAGAAGTTAGCTAGGCTTCTGGGGTTTAGTTAGAAACACTAGAGTCACTTAGGTGTCATTACTAAGACTCAGAGGAATGTATGTGTGTGGGGGGGACTTGATTCTTGTATCAAGGACTGAATCAAAACTACTTTATTTCGAATAGAAACTGGGGGGTATTTATACAAGTTGGTCCATGATTTCTGACTAAGTATGAGTGACTAATTTGGTAACTATAATGAGGTTTGTGATTGTGACCTTTGTCAGGTGGTTTTTGGTAAAGAACAACTTTATGATCAGGACCTCAATTACTAGGCAATGATCAGCTGCTGTGGCAATAGTTACTGTGGTACTGATTGTTGGGAATAAGCTGGATATCATTTTCTACATCATTTCACATTGTTCATCATTCGTAATTCATATGTTGTGCTTCGTTTATATGATGACATCATTGCTGCCAGGTCATGTAATTGCTTATCTTGTCACATCTCATCTGTTCACTTGCTCATTCATTTTATTACAATATATTAGAAATATAAGATCCAATATATCAAGACCACCATGTACCACTCTCAAGGAAATAGACAGATAGAGAGAACCAACAAGACCCTCAAAAACATCCTGGTGAAGATCTCAGAGATATATGAGAATTGGGATAATTATCTCCCAACCACCCTCTCCATCCTATGAGACATATGGTCACAGAGCACACACTTTACCCCAAGGGAACTGCTCTTCAGAGAAGAAGATTCTGATGGAACCTCAGTTACAAACCTAGATCTAACTTGGAGATAGGTCAATGCAGAAATCTGGAGACTACACCAAATCAGAAAGAAGGCTGAAGATTATATTATTAAGTCACAAGTGCTGACAAGAAAGAATGCAGAAAAGAATCACAAGGCCCTAGAACCCATCTGAATCAGAGAAAAGGTTCTATTATATCAAAATATGGTAGAAGCCTCATGGTCATGAAAACTGGAGCCCAAATGGGAAGGATCCTTCTATGTGCAAGATATCAAGGGAACCACCTTCTGGCTTAGAAAAATCTCAGGGACCATATTGCCTATCATGGTATATAGGAACAAACTCAAGAAGTACTACAAATCTATACAAGAGAAGCAAAATGTGATGACTACCCACAAGGTTCTAGTCTGCAAATTGTAACAGCATATCCCATAACCAGCAGGCTATCTGTCTGGACTATTCTCTAAGGGATATGGCATCAGTAACTACTCATCTGTGAGACTTTCAAAGCCAGAGAAGTTTGAACCATCAATTGATTAGTTAAGATCAGAATCAGGCCCTTGCTCTATATGAAGGGAGTGACTCTTCACCATTATGCCAAAATATAAAGGGAAGACGCCAGCCTATAAATACCACTTTTTGACTCCTTGCCAGAGGTTATGAGATCAGCAAATTTTTCAGAACTGGACCAATGAATAAGGATGCTCAAGAAGATCCTTATTCAGAAGGAAGATATAACAGTAACCCCAGAATGATAACATCAGCATAGGAGACAGTCTTTCCTTGTAAGCCACCAGATCAGAGTATAAGAAGATCATATGGCATATGAGATGAGTAATGATAACCAACTAGTGCTCCTAACGAGTCAATTTAATCCGGATTGGATTCGGATTGATTCGAATTGAATCCCATCCGGATCAACTCGGATGGGATTCGAATCCCATCCGGATGGATTCGAATCAGATTCGAATCGGATTCGAATCGGATTCGAATCAACCATTGTTTTGATTTCCAAATTAGACAATTAAATGTTTACATCAATAACTTGATGAATAATCATCCAAATTTGATGATCTTGGTGTAATTTGAAAGCCCTTAA
>RBNI01005604.1:0-12343 GCA_003990745.1 Jimgerdemannia flammicorona
GTGGGTATTGGCAATATGGGTAGGACTGGCAGGTCATTGGCTTTTTGTATTTGAGGAGGGCCAGCGGCTGGGGCTGGGAGAGAAGGTGTTAAGATGGGAAGGGCTATTGGTGGATCTGCTGACTGGATGGTGGGTGGGTTGGGGTCCTCAGGGAGGCTGATGTCATGGTTTGGTAGTGAGGATCTGTGAGCAGAGTGGTGGGAGGGTGGAGATAGTATTAGACAAGGTGGTCTTTCATCGGGAAGGGGTAGGGGGGGGGGGACCCCCTAGAGGGATCGGATAAGGGGGGGGGACCATTGTATTTATATGGGATAGATGGGTATTAATAAAGGAATGGAGTCCAAGTGATTATAAAAAAAAAGGAAGTTCTGGGTATTCTGGAAGACCATTTTCTTATGGTCAAGATCAATTTCATATGGAGTATGTCCTCTACGCTTATTGATTTCAAGATCAGGTTGACATCTCAACCAAAGTCCTTTTTCAGACTAGTTCTGGATGTTCAGGATTTTCCGTATTTCAGGAAGTTCAAGAAACTAAGGCCAGCTTAGTTGAATCGGCATATCGCTGCAGACAATACCCAATTAGGAAATTTCGTGACGGGATTAGGAGTAGGACCTAATGGGGGGTGGATTTACTTAAGAGTGGTTTGTGAGTTATCAAATAGATTTATTCACTATTCATGATATTGCTATACCAGAAGTAGTTATGTGAGGGGATATTGTGGGGAAGTGCTCAGGAGTTGTGTTCAGATTGTTCGGGTCTGAGATTCTGAGGTCTGGGGGAGGGGGTATTTATACTAGTGAGGGGCTATCTGGACTATGCTAAATATGGATGTAGCACTAAGTGCCTTGCTGAGTCGGAATGCAGTCACATAGTACAATAGTGATCTGACATGTCAAGAGATCATCTGACTGCTGAGTCAGTTCACAGTCACATCGTACAAGGCTAATCCAACTATACTATGACTGCTAAGCTATTTATAGGTTTAGGCACTGTCTGGATAGTCTTTGATGACATCACTATTGATGACATTATCTCTGATGAAGTAGTTATCTAGGAAGAGTAGTTCACAGATTACTTCTCCTTGTTGGCTGAGGTAATAATATATTGGAACTTCATCTCTGTCCCACAGGATAGCATCGTCTGTCTCATATGCTGGGTAAGGTGTTGGTGAGTGAAGGAGGGGTGCATTGTCTTCGCTTTCATCAGATTTGCTGTCTGCGTACCTTCTATAGGTTACAGCACTATGAGTCACAGGGTTGTAGTAAGCTGGTGGCTGTGGTTCATGTTGCTCGTACTCAGGTGGTGGAGTTGTTGGTTCGATCTCGAGGGTTGTCTGAAGATACAGGTTGTGTTCTCCGGTCTCTTCGTTGTAGTTGAAGTAATCAGGGGTGAATGCAGGTTGGTATTCATACCAGTGATCATTGTCCCAATAAGTCTCGTATGTGGTTATAAACTGTTGTAAGTTCATTGGCAAGGTTGGTGGTGTGATCAGGGTTGGCAGGGATCCTTGGGTGGAGGTCATGTCGGCATCAGAAGGATCATTATCTTCTGCTTCATCTTCGTCGAAGTTGATTATATCGTAGATGTCCTTTATGGCATATCCAACTTGGGGCATTTGCAGGATGTGGTTGTTGGGGTGCGGGAAGGTTCTGTTGGTAGTCTGAATGTATTCGAGATACTTGTGGTTGAGTTCTTGTATCATGTCATCGATTTGGCCATAGGACAGGGTAGCAACCATTTCGCTGGTAGTAACTTGGAGGCGGGGAATAAAGGTGCTGTACTCGTAGAAGAGTTCTCAGTGTTTGCGGGTGATGAGCTTCTGATGTTGAGACATCTGGGTAATGTCTATATCATGGTGGTGTTCGACCATGTCTTCCAGGAGGTGGCCGATCTGGTAATAGCTTGAGATTTGTCTGATCTGGTGGGCCTCATTAAGCATGTTCAGGGCATTCCATTGGGCTTCTATGAAGTAGAGGGGTGCTAGGCTATAGATGTTCATGAGGGGCAGAGGGGGTGTGGCTTGGTTGACAATAGCATTTCAAATATCAGCATGGATGCAGTTGTAGATCTTGGTGGTCATATTTGTGTGTTTGGAAGTTGTAGTTGTTATTTGTTTTGGTTCTCTATTTTGATGCATCTCAGGGCTCGGTATATATGCATCTGTTCTTGATTGGTAAGATTCCATTTGTGTGAACCTTGTGTTCTATGACTTTATATTGACTCAGCTTTGTGTACTGTGACTTCTGTTTGACTCAGCTTTGTGATCGCACAGGTGATTTCCAGATTTGTTCAGAGGTCGCGTGTGATTTCAGTGGCTTATTAAGAGGGTGATGTGTGATTTCTGTGGCTTGGGGGTTGTGCGCTTACAACTCTCCCCTTCTTAGCTTTCGACATCCTCGTCGGGGCCTTCTAATTTTGTTCTAGTGTTGTTACACCATTTGGGAGGTCAAAAGTCTGGTAAAGTCCATTTTTTTCAGAAAGTGGCATGCTCGTAGTACAGTTGCCTAATGCATTGGATTCACACGTTAAAGAGTCATGTGTTCGATGCCGTGCACTGGAAGTGATTCTGACATCATTTACTGCTGGAGAATTTCCTCCAAGGAATCTTCTTAAATATCTATGCCTCGTTTCCCACCAGTAGTACGGGGAGAATAGGCTTGCTTTCAGTTTTGCTATTTTTCCAGAGGGTCAGTATTCTTTTGTTCTGTCTTGCTGAGTTCTTGATTAGGTTCGTGATAATTATAATGTTCAGGAGGGTATAATATATAGTATGAACTGATAGGTATAGGAGTGTTCAGATTTTAGTTGTTCAAGGAATCGTATTCCTGAACTAAGTCAGTAGCATTCTGGAGATTGGTCTTGGGTTCCCATGTTGCATCATGGATTGGATAACCTTTCCATTTAATGAGATTCTCAGGGTGGTTCTTGTGGTCATGTCTGTTGAGGATTTGTTCAACTTTGTATTCTTCCTGGTTATTAATAATGACAGGTGCAGGTGGTTTTGTAGTTTGGTTTGGGAATAGTTCATCATCATTGTCATTGTATCACTTGAGATGTTGGACATTGAAGACTGGGTAAATCTTAATGGTGTCTGGTAGCGCCAATTTGTAGGAGGTCGGAGAGACTTGTGAAATGACTTCAAATGGTCCAATAAACTTGCTATTTAGCTTGGTAGATAGTCTGTGCTTGAGGTTGTCAACTCGGTATCCTTGGATGTCTAGTAGAACTTTTTCTCCAATATCGAAGATTTCTTCTTAGTGATGTTGGTTAACATACTGTGACTGTTGTTCTTGAGCTTGTGATAAATTGTCAATTGCGATCTGGCCTAGGTTACGTATTCGGAGTAAGAATTCTTCAACAGCTTCAACTGTAGAGGGTTCTTCAGTGGTTCGGATGAGTGTCAGAGGAGTGTTTGGGTTTTGTCCAGTGTTGGCGAAGAATGGGGTCATTCCAAGAGAGGCTTGCTTGCTGTTGTTATAGGCAAACTCAACTGCAGTGAGGTATTCATGCCAATCATCTTGTCTGTAGGAAACATAGTTTCTTAGCATTTGTTCCAGAGTTCAGTTCATTCTTTCAGTTTGGCCATCAGTTTCAGGGTGAAAGGCTGTAGATAGTGCAAGTTTCGTTCCAAGGTGTACATAGAGGGCTTTCCAAAAATGGCTGGTGAATTTCAGATCTTGGTCACTAACAATGATCTTAGGAAGACCATGATAGTGAAAGATATTGTCAAACAAGAGTGTGACTATGTCTGGTGCTGTTGCAGTGGTGGTGGTTGGTACAAAGTGAGCTTGTTTGCTCAGATAGTCCACAAAGACAACAATTGCATCTTTCCCATTCTTGGTTCGGGGTAGTTGTACAATGAAGTCCATGGAGACTTGTTCCCAATTAGCAGATAGTACTGGGATAGGGTGGAGTAGACCAGGTTTTGCTAGTGTTGAGGACTTGTTCCATTGGCAGGCATCACAGGAAGTGATGTAGGTTTTGAGCTGATCTGCCATGTGGGGCCAATAGAAGTTTCGAGAGATAACTTCATAGCATTTATCAAATCCTAAGTGTCCAGCTGTAGGGGCATCATGACATTCAAATAGGATAGTCCTTCGGAGGTCTCAGTTGTTCAGGATATATAGTCTGTCCTTGTAGTAGATAGCATTGTCCTTGAGTTGGTATTGATTGTACTGGATATGCTTGTTAGCATCATCACTGTTCAGGATTTCTCGGAGTGCTTGAGCTTCCTTATCATTGGCACATGCTGTGACAATTTGTTCTATGATAGAGTTTGTAACCAGGGTGAGAGTTTGGATGACTTCTTCAATAGGTGGTCTGGAGATTGCATCGGCAACAATATTTTCCTTGCCAGGGCAGTACTGGATTTCACAGTCAAAGTTGGTGAGGACTTTCATCCATCTGGCTTGCTTTTGGGAAAGGGTAGCCTGGGTCTTGATGTTGACTAATGACTTGTGGTCAGTCAATACGGTGAAGTATACTCCTTCTAGATATGGTCACCATTTGATCAGAGTGTCTACAATGGCTAACATTTCCTTCTTGTGAGTTGCGTAGTTGATTTCGGCATCATTGAACTTGTGGGAGTGATAGGCCACAGAGTGTCCTTCTTGCATGAGTACTGCTCCAAGAGCTAGGTTAGAGGCATCAGTAGTAACTTCATATGGTAGAGCAGGATTTGCCACTTGAAGTACTGGAGTAGTTATCAGGGCATCTTTCAATGCTTGAAAGGCTATGTCTTGTTCGGGTCCCCAATTTGCAAGATTGTTGAAGTCTTTCTCTTGTTTCATGGTCCAGGGCTGTTCTCTTTTCTTGTTATGCTTGGTCATTTGAGTAAGGGCAGTGGCGATTTTGACAAAGTTGGCAACAAATCGCCTGTAATAGTTTGCTAATCCCAGGAATGACTGGAGGTCTTTCAGCTTCTTGGGTCTGGGCCAATCCTTGATTGTGGAGATTTTGCTGGGGTCCACTTTGATTCCATTTGGTGTGACAATGTGTCCAAGGAACTGAATTTCTTTCAGAAGAAATTCGCACTTGCTGAGTTTTGCGAAGAGTCTGTTTTCTTGGAGTTTCAGTAGTACTAGTTCAAGGTGTTTGAGATGTTCCTCCAGGGTTTTGCTGAAGACTAGGATGTCATCAATATAGACAACAACGAATTTGTCCAGGTATGGGTGCAGAATGGTATTCATCAGTGTCTGGAAGGTTGCAGGAGCATTGGTTAAGCCAAAGGGCATAACCAAGAATTCAAAATGTCCATAGCGGGTTCAGAAGGTGGTCTTGTAGATGTCTTCTTCTTTCATAGAAATTTGCCAGTAACCATTTCGCAGGTCAAAAGAGCTCATGAATTGTGGGTTGGTAAGCCTATCGAATATTTCATCGATTCTGGGTAGTGGGCAACAGTTCTTGATGGTCTGTTCATTGAGGTCATGGTAATCAATGCACATTCTCAGGTCTCCTCCTTTCTTGACAACAAAGAGGACTAGTGTACCTTAAGGTGATACACTGGGCCTGATGAATCCTTGTTCCAGGAGTTCATCAATTTCTTTCTTGAGTGCATTGATTTCTCTCGGAGACATGTGGTAGATTGACTTGAAGGCTGGCTTGGTGTCTGGAATGGTCTTGATGGCATGGTCTACTGCTCGTTTGGGAGGTAGGCCTTTTGGGAGTTTCTTCGGGAATATATCTTGGAATTTCTGGAGTAGTGGTCTGACATGGCTGTCAACTTTGGAAAAGTCTTCTTCAGAGTTCTCAGGTTCTCCTTTGGATGGACGGATGGAGATAGCAAAGAGAGGGCATTTCTTGGCCAATTTCTTGAGTTGTAGCTTATTGATGTAGGTAATCTTTGGTCCAGGGTCACTAGAGTTGAGTGTGTCCTTTTCACCTTGCAGTTTGAAGTTGTGACATCCTTTCTTGATAGTTAGAGAATGGTTTACCCAATCGATCATGGGGTTCTCTTGTTTTAACCATGGAGTTCCTAGGATGATCTCATTGTCAGGGAGTGGTACAATTTGAAGGGTAACATATACTCGATAGTCACCGACTTGGAAGGGTAGGTTGCGGACTTCTTTGCTGATGACATATGAGGTTCCATCAGCTGTGGCAATGGCTTGAGTTTGTTGTACTGGAGAGGTGAAGACCTTGAGTCTGTTGGCTGTTTCTTCATTGATGAAGTTGCCTGAGGCACCACTATCTATCATGATCTTGACAGGTGCTCTATTGACAAAAGCTTTAAGTGTAAGCAGTTTGTCTGATCCAATGGTGGTGATTTCGGTTGTAGGACCTTTCCTTCTGTTGGTTCTTCTTTGAGCCAGTTCATTGACACAAGAGAAGCAATCATCAATTATTTGGAAAGAGTACATTCCAATACCATGGGGGCATTGGCCACTTGGTACATATTCATCTTCGATTTTCTTGTAGAATTGTTCTTCTTTGTTTACAGTAGATTGGACTGGGGCCTTGTTTGATGAACCGAATCTTTTGGATCCTTGGATGGTAGGCAGTAGTTCAGGGACTTTCTTGACTGTCAGGTTTGACTCAATTTTTTCGAATAGGATCTGGGCAATACAGAATCCAATGGGAATCTTGAAGGGTGTCCAACTGTGGTTTTGGATGAGGACAATAATTTCACCTGTATAATCTTCATCAATGACTCCTTCTTCTACTGAGAGTCCTTTCAATGCTAGGCTGCTGCGACAGCATATTCTTCCAACATGTCCTTCAGGAATTTGGATACTGATTCCTGTGTAGACTTGCTTGACTTCTCAGTTGGAGACTGTGGCTTCTTTGGCTGCATATAGGTCATATTCAGCTGCTTTTTGACTTCCTTTGGTTGGGGCTTTGGCAGTTTGTCTTAACTTGACAAAGTCTACAGTTCTGGTGGTCAGGTTGTTGAGGTGGTGCAGAGTGGTAACAGTTGCTCATGTTGCTGTTCGGGGTTTTCGGTTAGGGCAGGCACTGGCCATGTGTCCTGTCTTTTGGCAATAGAAGCATGCTCCACTTCTTCTAAGTTCATTCCTTTCACCTTCAGTGAGTTTCTTGTAGGTGCTCGGCTGGGTGGGTTTATGATTTCTGGGTGTCCATGAAGTAGATGTTGAGGGAGCTCGGGATGCTTCATGCTTGGGTTCTTCTTTCTTGGTCCAAGTCTTTTCCTTGTTGTTGAATTGTCTTTGGGGCAGAATTTGTCCAGCTGTTAGGATTCGCTTGACCATAGTCTTGATTCTTGCCAGGCACCATTATTGATGGTCACACCCAACTGGGCGTCCTTGTTCTTGGATTTTTCTAGTAAGCCATTCAGGCAGGGCATCGAATAAATGGTCTGCTCTTATACCATTTCGTGCTTCATCATTGGCAATGTATCTTAGGCCAATAGTGTTCAGGAGTGACTCAAGTTTTGTACAGAATGTTTTGAATTCCTCCTTGCCATGTACATCGAATTTGAGATTGCGGAGTTTTACTCGGGATTCAGCAATCATGGTTTCACTGCGATATTGAGCAATCATGAGTTGTTTAAGTCCAGGGGCTGCAGGATGGACTCCATATCCTGGGGCATTATTTGCTGCATTCTGAGCAACTACTGTAGATCAGGTGTCCCATGTCAGGGGTTTTTCAGAAAGGGTTTGCCACCATTCTTTGGCAGGTCCTCAGAAGAATGTAACAACTCGGCGGACATAGGCTGTGGTGGTAGCAAAGAGTTGTTCCAGAGTGTGGTCTTGATTGTTTGTTAGAACACGGTCAGTGACTCGTTCGTTGGTCCATTGATTGGCTTCAAAGTTGGTGTCAACTACACTAATGAAGCTTTGGACTTCTTGTGCAGTACCATTGAAGGTAGGTAGGCTCAGATTTTTTGTAGGTCGGGTCTGTTTGGCTAAGGCAGTAATGGTTGCTGCCATTATAGCTACCTGAGCTGTGAGGTCTAGAATCTGTTGGTTTGCCATATTGTTTACTGGAGGCAGTTAGACTACTAGTAGTAGTGTTACTGTTACTACTTGAGGTACTGGTGCAGAGTGTGATGGGGTTCTTTGGGTCTGTGTAAGTTACTGGAGTAGTAGTTGTGGATCTGGAGTAAGGGCTTGATAGATAGCTGTCTGTTGCTGTGTAGGTGTGTTCTGTCCTGATGGAAGTTCATCTCCTTCGGCAGTGTATCCGGGATTGAATTCACTGAGATACTCCTCCTCCTCTTCGGTTTGGTCCCTGTGTACTTGGGTTTGCTTGGCGTCAAAGTAGACAGAATCAGTTGTATATCTGATTTCAGAAGGACTTAATTCAAAGTCAAGTTCCAGTTCGGTATTGGTTTCAGATTCAGGTAGGGTTGTAGCAGGGCCTGCTTCAGGTTCGGGATCAGGTAGTTGATGAAGGGTTTCTCTTGCTTCTTCTTTAAGAATATGGTGGGCCTTGTTGTTCTGGAATCGGTAGTATAATGCGGTCTTATTCCTGGTGCAGTGAAAGTCGGTAGAGTTGAGCCACTTGGCTACAGAGGCTTGGGCTTTATGAGGAACTAAGGCTAGAAAGACTGCTGCTGGTTGTCCTAGGTCGCTTGGGTTTGTGGAGCTGACAAAACTCTTGTTGAGAAGAGTAAAGAAGGCTTCTATCAGACCTTCTTCATCTTGACTTGCTGGGTGTAGGACAAGGAGTTCGGTGAATAGGGTTTCGCCTATTTGCTGGTTTATTCGGAGTACTTCTTTCTTTGAATGAAGTTTGTCCCACTTGTTGCAGGTGTGGAGGTCAAATTGTCCTTGTGCGTCAGGTTCAATTCTCTCCAGATTGTTAGATAATTCAGACTAAATTCTAGTTCAGAGGTTGGGCTTTACACCAACTTATAGGAATTCGCAGAAGGGTTTGTAGTGGGGTGAGGAAGCATCTTGAAGTGGAATTGGATTGTAAACCACTGCTACCAAGTTGTAAGAGGGTTGCTTTTTAGGGTAACCATTACGTAGTTCTGGAAGGGTTTTCTGGAAGTTCTGGGTATTCTGGAAGACCGTTTTCTTATGGTCAAGATCAATTTTGTATGGAGTATGTCCTCTATGCTTATTGATTTCAAGATCGGGTTGACATCTCAACCAAAGTCCTTTTTCGGACTAGTTCTGGATGTTCAGGATTTTCCGTATTTCAGGAAGTTCAAGAAACTAAGGCCAGCTTAGTTGAATCAGCGTATCGCTGCAGACAATACCCAATTAGGAAATTTCGTGATGAGATTAGGAGTAGGACCTAATGGGGGGCGGATTTACTTAAGAGTGGTTTGTGAGTTATCAAATAGATTTATTCACTATTCATGATATTGCTATACTAGAAGTAGTTGTTTGACAGGATATTGTGGGGAAGTGCTCAGGAGTTGTGTTCGGATTGTTCGGGTCTGAGATTCTGAGATCTGGGGGAGAGAGTATTTATACTAGTGAGGGGCTATCTGGACTATGCTAAATATGGATGTAGCACTAAGTGCCTTGCTGAGTCGGAATGCAGTTACATAGTACAATAGTGATCTGACATGTCAAGAGATCGTCTGACTGCTGAGTCAGTTCACAGTCACATCGTACAAGGCTAATCTAACTATACTATGACTGCTAAGCTATTTATAGGTTTAGGTGCTGTCTGGATAGTCTTCGATGACATTACTATCAATGACATTATCTCTGATGAAGTAGTCATCTAGGAAGAGTAGTTCACGGATTACTTCTCCTTGTTGGCTGAGGTAATAATATATTGGAACTTCATCTCCATCCCACAGGATAGCATCGTCTGTCTCATATGCTGGGTAAGGTGTTGGTGGGCGAAGGAGGGGTGCATTGTCTTCACTTTCATCAGATTTGCTGTCTGCGTACCTTCTATAGGTTATAGTACTATGAGTCACGGGGTTGTAGTAAGCTGGCAGCTGTGGTTCATGTTGCTTATACTCAGGTGGTGGAGTTGTTGGTTCGATCTCGAGGGTTGTCTGAAGATACAGGTTGTGTTCTCTGGTCACTTCATTGTAGTTGAAGTAATCGGGGGTGAATGCAGGTTGGTATTCATACCAGTGATTGTTGTCCCAATAAGTCTCATATGTGGTTATGAACTGTTGTAAGTTCATTGGCAAGGTTGGCAGTGTGATCAGGGTTGGCAGGGATCCTTGGGTGGAGGTCATGTCGGCATCAGAAGGATCATTATCTTCTGCTTCGTCTTTGTCGAAGTTGATTATATCGTAGATGTCCTTCATGACATATCCAACTTGGGGCATTTGCAGGATGTGGTCGTCGGGGTGCAGGAAGGTTCTGTCAGTAGTCTGAACGTATTCGAGATACTTGTGGTTGAGTTCTTGTATCATGTCATCGATTTGGCCATAGGACAGGGTAGCAACCATTTTGCTGGTAGTAACTCGGAGGTGGGGAATAAAGGTGCTGTACTCATAGAAGAGTTCTCGGTGTTTGCGGGTGATGAGCTTCTGATGTTGAGACATCTGGGTAATATCTGTATCATGGTAGTGTTCAACCATATCTTCCAGGAGGTAGCCGATCTAGTAGTAGCTTGAGATTTGTCTGATCCGGTGGGCCTCGTTAAGAATGTCCAGGGCATTCCATCAGGCTTCCACGAAGTAGAGGGGTGCTAGGCTATAGATGTTCATGAGGGGCAGAGGGGGTGTAGCTCAGTTGACAATGGCATTCCAAATGTCAGTGCGGATGTGGTTGTAGATCTCGGTGGTCATGTTTGTGTGTTTGGAAGTTGTGATTGTTATTTGTTTTGGTTCTCTGTTTCGATGCATCTCGGGGCTCAGTATATATGCATCTGTTCTTGATTGGTAAGATTCTGTTTGTGTGAACCTTGTGTTCCGTGACTTCGTATTGACTCAGCTTTGTGTGCTGTGACTTCTGTTTGACTCAGCTTTGTGATCGCACAGGTGATTTCCAGATTTGTTCAGAGCTCACATGTGATTTCAGTGGCTTGTTAAGAGGGTGACATGTGATTTCTGTGGCTTGGGGGTTGTGCACTTATACCAAATGAGAAGGACCTTATCTTGTATATAACATCAGAGGGACTAGCATCTATTTAAGAAACATGGATGGATGAACCCTCAGAACACCAGTACACATCAATTGCCTCAAGATATACCTTTTCCCATATCATGAATCATAGAGTTGACAACTGCCTTCAGACTCTTATCCTCAGCTCATTTCAATCACTGCTGGTTCTCCTACCCAAATTCCGAGAAGTCAATGGGAACACTCTCCAGAAGATTCAGATTCATCAAGAGAATCTTGTCCTAGCCAGATGATTGCTATAGGTCCATTAACTTCAGGCCCACTATGCAATTGGGGAACAATTGCAGAACCTCCCAGTCCCAGAACAAACATATATCAGAAATACCATGGGACTATCAAGGAGAGATGTTCCTGCTGCCAACAGGCTCTACACCCTTTACAAGCGAAACCCTGCAGCTCTAATGCAAGTACAATTCTCCTGGTATGATATACGAGGAATGAACCTAGCCACCTACCTGAGTATTGTCAATGCTGTTGAAATCTTATTTTCTGAAGAAGAGGAAGAACCCCTGGAATGGAGCAACCATGGTACAGATGATGAAGATGATGGAATAGGTATTGATACAGAAGATGCTTATCCACACTGAAATGATGACTAAAGGATAGTCTGAGGACCAACCATCCTTTAGTGGGGGCTGATGTGACAAACCAAGATGTACTATCTGAATTATACCTTAGTCAGATGATGCGAACAATTAGCCAGATGATGTGAACACACAGCATAGTAACCAGCAACCATTGCTGTAGAAACTGTATAAATAGCCAGACTATCAGATAAGGTATATCTGTACAGGATCTGCACACCTGTGCTAGACCTGCACACTTGTGCTGGACCTGTACAACTTGCCATAGATAGCAAATATATAGTTAGCCACATAGCAACCAGATAGCAACCAACTTGTATAAATTACCCCAGAGACAAGAGTGAATAAACCTCAGTCCGAAATTGAATCCAAAAGCAAAAGTCAAGTCTGCCTACCACACTTCGAGAGGAACTCTACAGCTACTGTTAGGAGATTGTGAGCATTGGTCCCCTTTTCCACTCCAGTCCACTTTCTGATACAAAGCTGATTTTGCTGCCAAGTTTGAGTGAAGAACTTTGCTGCCTTTGGAATTATTGGTACACTTGCCAGACTAAGCCTGAAGAATCTGAGTTTGCTGCCAAGTTCAAGGAGAACTTCGCATTCCCAGAGAGGCCACCTTTCTTGCCACATGCCAGTCCCTCAACGCAACTTCACAGTGATCCGTTCATGCAAACGAAGTCAGTCTAGACACAACTTGCCAAGAGCCTGAGTTCATTCCTAGTTAAGCTGCTGTTTCCCAGTTGAAGCCTG
>RBNI01005605.1:0-12341 GCA_003990745.1 Jimgerdemannia flammicorona
TATAGTTACTTGGACTCCTCCTTTTATTACCTGTCTATTAATACTTTAATATTTTACCCTCCCACTACCCGATCCCCATAGGGGTGCCACTCCCCCTATCCACACAAACAAAGACCACTTTCTCACCCACAACACCAATCCTCCCTCCACTCTGCCTACAGATTTGTTCTACCAAACGACGCCTTCGACTCCCCTTCAACCCCCAACCAAGCCACCAGCCCATCAAGGTATCTTCTATAAGGCTATGCCACCTCCTCAGCCTGACCTTGGAGCCAAGTTTCCTCCCATCCTCAAAAACAAATAACCAGTGACTGGCCAGCCCCACCCAAATGGCCAGAGCCCAACCTAATGTCAGCCATTCCTTCCCCACCCCCTCCTCCAGTCTGTCTCTTAGATCCTCCCACCGCCCCTACCTATCAGCTCCCCTATACACTACTCCTAGATGATCCCCAATGTTCTGCCAAAAGGTACTAAGTACCTCATACTCCCCTAGCCAATGTTCAGGTGTCTGTACATATCCCCCTTCCTGTCCTACATTATAACATTCTTCACAGTCGAAGCAGCCTCCCTCGACAAGGTGATCAGAGCAGAAATTGAGCATGACATTTCGCCTCAGCACATGCCACCAGACCACCCAGTACTTCGGCAGCAGCCACCTCCTCACCTTGGCACTCCAGGCCCAAATACTATGCCAGTCCCACTCCTCGCCGATTCCTACACCCTGCCAACTGCTAGGCCACAGATCCTGGCCCGGTCCCCATTAGTACTCGATCCCATCACCAATATCAAACTCAATTAAGGGAATGCCTCCTAGTAACACTTGGTCCCATCTCCACATCTCTGGGTCCCAAGCCCCCTCCCCTTCATTTCCCTGCCACCTAATACCAATGCGGCATACCCCCTCCACCACTCCCTACCAGAAGCCTTTGTATCACAATTGTTCAGAGTTCTGAAGGCCCACAAGTGCTAGGAGATCACCAGTTGAACCCCTCAGTGAGGACCTCATCTCCCAGACTTTCTGCAGAAGGGGAACCCAACCACCCCCTCTCAACTCCACTGCTCTCTTCAGCCACCATGCTCTCAAGCAGTACAGCCTCTTAGGAAAGTCAACCAGCCCAAGTTCCCCACTCGCCACTGGTAAGGACAAGACCTCCCAGCTGATCTGACTCTGCCTTCCAGCCCAGATCCACCCTTTGGCCAGCTTCATCAATTGCTTCACCACCCAAGCTGGGAAGTCCAGATGATAAGCCAGATACCACACCTTCAGCAGCCAATAGACATTCAGAATCAAAATGCATCCTGCCAGAGACAATTGGTGGCCCCCCCAACTCCACAGGGCCTCCTCCAAATGCCAACCCTCTGCTCCCACCAAAGTCTGGGTAGAACTGACCCATATACTGACAGATAAATACCCAAGTACCTAACTGCCTCACCAGCAGAGACAATGGTACCAATAATCTCCCTGCCCACCAGATCATTGCCTAACACCATTGTTTTGCACTTATGCCAATTAAGCCTAGCCCCAGAGTTCACCTCATACCACTCCACTGTTTTCTTGAGCTTCTCAACATCCACAATTGATTCTAGACCGACCACCATGTCATCAGCAAATGTCCCTACTTTTCACCTAATGCCAAAGATAGATAGCCCCACTATCTTCTGCCTGATTCTGTCCATGAAGGGCTCTAGAGACAAAGCATACAAAATGGGAGACAGTGAGTCCCCCTGGGGCACCCCCCTACCCAGGGGAAATGCTACCCCTCTATGTCCATTACACATGAGTGCTGCCCGACTCCCTTCCAGTAGGCTGATCATGGTGGTCCTGAACTGTTGCGGGACCCCAATCTTATCCAAAACTTTCACCAGCCAGACCCATCGCACTCGATCATAAACCTTCTCCTGGTCCAAAAAGACCAGATGCCCATTCAGTCCACTGGCTTGTACCCCTTCAATAACGCCATGCACCCATGCTGTGCCATCCCTGATGAGCTGGCCTCCCACAAAGCCCTGCTGCTCCTCACCCAAGACTTGCTGGGCCACCTTTTGCAACCTTGTGACCATCACTTTGGTAACCAACTTTCTGTCCATATCCAGTAGCATAATCAGCCTCCAGTTCTTCCAGTCCTCTTGGCTACCTTTGTTCTTATAAAGCAATGTCACCAGCCCTAGATCCTGTTCACCCACCCATCTCCCTGTCTGTAGAATCCAATCACACAGCGCCGTCATCTCTCTCAGTATTCCAGGGACTCCCACCATCTTTTTCCAGAAGTCCCAGGGCAGACCATCCTCCCCAGGCACTATACCCAAGGTTGTCACAGCAAGAACCTGGTGGATCTCCTCCTCTAGCACCAGCAGTACTAAGTCACCCAGCCCATCTGCTCGGGTAGGGTACCAACCCTCCAATATTCGATCAATGTCCTCAGCATCTGCCCCACCCTCCTCTTCACTCCACAATCTACTCCAGTGCTCCTTTAATGATCCAAGAATGTCTTGTACCCCATGCACCAATAAACCATCGGCATTAACCACCCCCTCCCACCTGTGTTGCACCCTTCTCACCTGAAGGGCTCTCGTGAGAAACTTTGAGGGCTGTTTGCCATCCTCTAGCCCCTGCCAATGAAGCCATACTGCCAGACTCTGGAACCTTGCCTCTTCCTCATTCTGCAGCATCTGTTGTAGTTCAGCCACCTCCATTCTTACCCTCTTCAATCGCCAGTCCACTTCTCCCTCCAATGTCTCCAGGCTCGCCCAGTCCTCCAAGAGTCTTGATAGTCTACTAGAAGCCCACTGCACCTACTGCCTCCTCTGTCTCCCCGCCTCCCTACCAGCCCCACTCCAGAAAGTCCTGGTCATCTCCTTCATCCACATCCACTGAATATCAATTGGGACACCTTCCTGCCTCCAGCCTTCTACTGGTAATTGAACTTCTTCAGCCCATTTATCCTACCAGATCTTATCATCTAGTAAGGAGGAATTGAGATGACAATGTCCAGACCCATCCCCACTCCCCCCAAAATGTCCCTGCCCTAAAAGCCCCCAATGATCCAACCAAGGGCACCATTCTACCTCTAGCGACTTCCAAACATCCAAGCCCCAGCAGCTGGCTGTCAGAATCCAATCAATCCTCATCCCCAGTCCCCCAGCCCAGTGTGTGTATACCCTCCTATTCCCCCAACATTCCCTACCCACATCCACCAGAGCACTCAGTCTTTCCACTTCCTCCCATGCTGCCAGACCTCCACTCCGACCCACAGCTTCTCGTCCTCCATCAATTCTATTCCTCAATATGTCATGGACCATATTGAAGTCCCCACCAAGTATATCTACCTCAACCTCTGCAAGAATTCCACTCTCCTATAGGCCTGTCACCCAGTTCACCTGCTTGCCCCATACTGCAGGGCAGTAGCAGGAGCCCACCATGACTGGCTCCCAATCTGTGCATATCCACTCACCCCAGACCAATCTATCCCCCCAGCTCCACACCTCCTGTATCTCCCCTCTGCCCTTCTGCACCAGAATTCCGACCTTGCCCCTCCAAATGGCTACACCACCCCACTCCTTTGTCCATTCCAGTCTATCCAAGTCATCCTCATACCTGACATCCTGCAAGAGGAAGAGATTAGCCTCCAATCCCTTCAGCCAAGTAAAAATGTTCTTACATCGATAAGCACCCCGCAGCCCATTCACGTTCAAAGAAAAAATGTTGGTTATACTATTCATAAGGGAAATTATATAGTTTCAGATGTGTCCTCTACTGCTCCATATCCACTTCCTCCTGTGCCCTATCCAGGTTGCACTCAGCAATAGCTTCTGCTTCCTCTGCCCTCTTAGCCTCCAATTCAGCCAGAATCTCAGCCATCTCCCCATTCTCCTTTTCCTCAAAATCCTTGCAGTACTCCAAGCAAGCCTCTTGCCAGAGCTGCAATCCATACTGCTTAGTCCAACAGTGGTCAGCCCACTCACCTGCCACAACTGCCAGAGCAGCCTCCCTCTCCTTATCTACCTCATATCCCTCCTCCTCCAAGTATACCACCAGAATTTCGGCCTTCAATGCCACCACCACTCCCTCACCCTGCAGGATCCTTACCCAATGCTCATTGCTCATCACTCAGAGGTTGACTTCCCCCAGTTCTTCTGCTGCCAAGTTGTTCATCATCCGGCACACCCAGAGCAAGTTTCCCACCTCCTTCCCTCCAGAGGTCACTGGCCTCCCTCTATTCGACATCATAGTATCAGCCCCTACACTCGCCGACTCATTCCATCTCTCCTCCGGGACATCTACCAATTCCCCTTTGTCAGTCACCTTTACCAATCCCCCCTTCTCTGCATTTGGGACTCCAAAGCACACCTGCTGAGCCCTGCACATCAGCACATCCTCCACCACTCTACCTCTCCCTGCTGGACCTCTTCTGATAAGGGGAGAGGGTGAAGGTGAACCCTTCCAGATTTCCTCCCAAACCTCAAGTATGCCATCTTCATATGGATTCTTGCTTGGCCCCTTCTCAGTCTCCACCCGCCTCTCCTCCTCATTCTTTCCACTACTAGCAGCCCAGATACTTGCCTCAGCACCTCCAGTAGTTACACTATCGCTTGTCATCCTCATCACCTCTGCCCCCATTTTCGCCAACAATTCCCTCTGCCTTCTGTGCCCTTGGGACCTCTCCCACACCTCTTTGTTGATGTAGACTTGCTTCCCTCCAACCACCTTAAGGTGTGTCACCTCCTTGAATGCCTTCCATGCTTTTGCCCTCCTCTCCACCACTCTACTTAACTCCTCCAGTACTTCCAGCAAATCCTCTTCCTCCTCCTCACTCCCCTTTACTCTCATCACCTTGCACAAGAAGGCCCCCCACACCATCACTGAGGGCCAGTCCCATGCCTTCCCAGTAGCCTCCCACTCAACCAACCGAATTCTGACATCAACATCCCCTGTCTGGAGGGAGGTTCCTTCCCACACTCTGAACCCAATGTCGACCATCTCCCCATACTCTGCCATGATCTTCTCGACTCTCTTTCTTGTCTCTTCAGCAGTGACCATGGGAACTCCCTTCACCAGCAGCTACACTACTCTCGGGTCCCACTGTAAGCATCTCACCATCAGTACGCACACCTCACCCACTCTCATCCCAGCCTTCAGAGCCTCCTCCAGCGGCCCAGCCTCCTCAAATCCTACCTCTACCCCTTCAAGGCCCTTCAGGAACTTAACCAATACCACACCACTCATCTGCTTTGCAATCAGCCCCAGCACCATTTTTACCATCACCACCAAGCCCCAGAAACATACTGTGACTACAAATTCTGAGATCGACTTCTTGAGTAATGGAGCCACCACCAGTCCCATTACACCATCTGCCAGATCCCCGGGCCTCATGCCCTTTCCACTGCTCAGCTCACCATCAGCAGTCCCATCTAGATTTTTTTCCAGATCGCCCGTCACACCCCCATCAGCAGTCCTCGCCTCAGCCGCTACCCCCCCAGCTCCACTCCTATGGCCCTCCTGAGAGACACCCCACAAGGTTACTGCCTTGTAGCCCTCACTGGCACTTTCACCCCCCTCAGCTAGCTCTCCAGGCCAGCCCCCTGCTGACCTCCCTTCACCTTCTCTGCAAAGCTCACTCTGCCAGCCCCTTGACCTCTAGTTCCTCCCCCTCCTCCACTATGTCCTCCTGCCAGCAGGCCCCTCATACTGCCCCCCAAACCAGGGCCTCTCCCCACTTGCTGCCATTTGAATGCTCCAGGGCCACCCTGCTCAGTATGCACCTCAGGATGCTTGTTAGTTACCATAATACTAGTAGCTTGTCTCCAGAAACTGTGTCGAAAGTATTGCCAAAAGATTGTGTAACCTGAATGTTACCAGAGAAAGATGGTCCCTAGCCGCTTAGAGCAGTCGCACTTCCCTTCACTTTTGTCACCTTATACAAGATTGTTCCCCAGACCATTGCTAAAGGCCAGTCCCTCGCCTTTCCAGTAGCTTCCTTCCCAGCTAGCCAAATCCTCACATCCATGTCACCAGTTCTGAGCAAGGTCCCTTCCCAGACCCTGAATCCGATATCCACCACCACTCCATATTCTGCTATGAAATCCTCAACTCTCTTTCTTGTCTCCATCACCATCACTATCAGCACTCCTTTCACCAGCAGTTGGACCACCCTGGGATCCCACTTCAGGCAATATACCATTGGAACACACACCTCCCCAACCACTAATCCAGCCTTCAGTGCCTCCTCCAGCAGCACTGCCTCCTCAAAACCCACCTCCACTCCCTCTAGTCTCTTCAAAAACTTCACTGATGCAGCTCCTGCCACCTGCTTAGCGATGAGCCCCAGCACCATTTTTGCCATCACTGCTAAGCCCCAGAAGCACAGTGTAACTGTGAATACCAAGATCGATTTTTTGAGCAATAGAGCTACTGCCAGGCCCATTATACCATCTGCCAAATCCCCTTGTCTTCTAAGCCTCAGCTGCTTAGCCTCACCATCAGCCATCATATCTGGATTTTTTTCCAGATTGACAGTCCCATCACTATCAGCAGTCACACTCCCTCTAGCCACTACTCCCCCAGCTCCACTGCCCCCCCTTCCAAGGGCTACTCCCCCCTGCACTGTCGCCTTCTTGGTCTCCTTGCCCTTTCTCAGCCAGCCCTCCAGCCCTGATGCCTGCTGTCTCCCCTTCACTGTCTCTGCAAAGCTTGCCCTCCCAGATCCTGGGCCTCTGCCACTACCTCCACCCCTTCTACATCCACCTGCCAGCAGCCCCCTTATGCCCCCCCCCAGGCCTGGGCCCCTCCCCACCTGCTGCCAGTCAAAAGTGCTTGGGCCACCCTGCCCAGTACACACCTCAGGTTGCCTGTCGGTCACCATGTTGTTAGTCTCCTTTCTCCAAAAACGATGTTGTAAGTGCCCTCCAAAGGTTGTATAACCTGAATGGTACTGGAAAGAGATGTCCATAAATTTTCTCTACTAAATGGTACTACTGACTACTCTGCAGCCCCCACCTCATCCACCAGCTCATCAAAATGTCCCCCATCAAACCTTTTCATCTCATCAACTACTTCCCTAAACTCAAATACTTTTCTTTCTCAAAAATATACAACCAGTGATCTGCCAGCCCCACCCATACTGCTAACACCTAACCTAGAGTGAGCTACTCCTTTTCAACCCCCCTCTACCAATCTATCTCTCAGATCCTTCCATTGACCCTGTACATTGTTCTTCCTTCTCACCACTCTCAATCAATTCCCAACTACTAACCAAAAGTCTCTAAGTACCCTGTACTCTCCTAGCCAATGTTCCAGCATCTACATGAATCCCTCTTTCTGTCCTACATTATAGCACTCCTTACAGTCAAAGTTCCTCCCCTCCACCAGGTGGCCTGAGCAAAAGTTGAGCATAACATTTCTCTATAGCATATACCACCAGACCACCTAGTACTTAGATGACAACTATCACCAAATCTCAGCACTCTAATCCCAGACCTCATTCCAGTCCCACTCCTCTCCAATATCTACTAGCTGCCAGCTGTTAGGCCATACATCCTGTCCCAACCCTCTCTGGTACTTGACCTCATTATCAATATCAAAGTCTATAAGAGGGGTGCAGCAATACTCAATTTCATCTTTACATCACTAGACCCCCAGATACCTCTCCTTTATCCCCCTGCTAGTGAATGCCAATTTGGTGAGCCCTATCTACTATACCCTACCAGAATCCCTTAAATCTCATTTGCCCCATATTCAAAAGTCCAACTAATGATAGTAAATTCCCAGTAGACTCTCTTAGCAAGCATCTTATCTCCCAGACCTTTATCATCAGAGGATCTCAGCTACTACCCCTCAGCTCTACTGCTCTCTTCAGCCACTATACTCTCAGACAATACAATCTTTTGGAGAAGTCAACCAGCCTAAGGCCACCTCTAGCCACTAGCAGTAATAAGATATCCCAGCTAATCTGATTCCTCTGCCCAGCCCAGATCCAATCTTTGACCAGCTTCAATAGCCTCTTCATCACCTAGGCCAGAAAGTCTAGATGATATATCAAATACCACAACTTTGGTAACTAGTAGACATTTAATATTGTAATGTATTCTACTAAAGACAGATGTCAATCTCCCCATCCTTGTATAATCCCCCCCCCCAGATGACCACTCACTGCTCCTACCAAGGTTATAGTAGGATTGACTCATATATGGAAAGATAGATACTCAAGTATCTTACAGTTACTTCTATAGAGACAATTGTTTCAATGATATTCCCTCCCACTAGACCATTACCTAATACTATTGTTTTGTACTTGTACTAATTAAGTTTTGCTCCAGAATGTACCTCATATCACTCCACTGTTTCTTAGAGTTCCTTGATATCTGCAATTGACCCCAGACCAACTACCATATCATCTGCAAAGGCTCCAACCTTCTACTCAATGCTGAATAAGAAGAGCCCCACTATCTTCCACTGAATCCTATCCATCAATAATTTCAAGGATAGAGTATACAGAATAGAGGACAGTGGGTCCCCCTGAGGGACACCCCTACTCAGAGAGAATACTACCCCTCTATATCCATTATATATGAGTACTGCTCTACTCTCTTCCAGCAGGCTGATTATGATCACTCAGAACTGCTGAGGTATATCAATTCTATCCAGAACCTTCTCCAGCCAGATCTGTCAAACACAGTCATATGCTTTCTCCTGATCCAGAAAGACCAATCTCCTATCTAGTCTACAGGTCCAAGCTTCTTCAATAATACCATATATCCAGATAGTACCATCTCTAATGAGCTGGCCCCCTATAAAGCCTTACTGCTCCTCACCTAAAACTTGCTGAGCCACCTTCTACAACTATGCCATCACTACCTTAGTGACCAACTTCCTGTCTATGTCCAGGAGCATGATGGGCCACCAGTTCTTCCAGTCTTCTCTCCTGTCCTTATTCTTGAAAAGCAGGGTCACCAGTCTCAGATCCTACTCACTCACCCACCTCCCTGACTGCAGTACCAAATCACAAAGTACTATCAGCTTCCCCAGCACCCTAGGGATATCTACTATTTTCTTCCAAAAGTCCCAGGGCAGACCATTCTCTCCAGGTACCATACCCAGTATAGTTATAACAAGAACCTAGCAAATTTCCTCCTTCTGTACTAGTACCATCAAACTATCCAGCCCATCAACCTGTGGTGGGTGCCAATCCTCCAAAGCATGTTCAATAGTGACAGCATCAGCCCCACCCTCTTCCTCACTATACAAGCCACTCTATCTCTTCTTTAATGAGTCCAGAATATTCTGTAAGCTATGTACCAGTACACTATCAGTATTAAGAACTCCCTCCCATCTTTGTTTCACTCTCTTTACCTGAAGGGACTTTGAAAGGTACTTGGAGGACCTATCTCCCTCCTCTAGCCCCTGCCAGTATAGCTATGCAGCAAAACTCTACACCTGCTCCTTCTCCTCCTCCCTCAATACCTGTTATAATTCTACAACCTTCAACTTTTCTCTCATCACCCTCCAGTCCTCTACCTCTTTCAAGTCTAAGAGCTCTGCCCAATCTTCCAAAAGCCCTGTCAAATGAGTAGAAGCCTAGATTACTCTCCTCCTCCTCTGCCTTCCTGTCATCTTACCAACTTCACTCCAATAAACTCTAGCAGCCTCCTTCAACCTCACTTATCAGACACTAACTGCAGCCCCCTCTTATACTCAGCCCTCCATTTATTGCTGAATGTCCTCCACCCACTTGTTCCACAAACTCTTCTTAGCCAATAAAGAGAAATTGAGGTACTAATGTCCAGACCCATCTCCACTCCTCCTGAAATGACCCAATCCCAACAGACTCCAATGATCAGACCACAGACATCACTCAACCTCCAGTGACTTCCAAACATCTATACCCCAGCAGTCTGCTATCAGCATCCAGTCAATCCTTGTACCCAGACCATTTGCTCAGTACATATATACCATCTGATCACTCCAGAACCCCCTGCCAGTATTCACTAGAGCATTCAGCCTCTCTACTTCCTCCTATATCTCCAGCCCCCCACTCCTGCCTATAGTCCCCTACTCTCTATCAGTCCTATTTACTAATGTCTCCCAGACTATGTTAAAGTTCCTACCAAGAATATCCACTCCAGCCTCTGTGAGGGTCCCACTCTCCAGGAGTCCCTTCACCCAATCTACTCTCTCACCACATACAGCCAGGTAGTAATAAGACTCCACTATAACTGGCTTCCAGCCAGGTTGAATCCACTCACCCCAGACCAGCCTATCCCCCTAGCTCCTCAAATCTCATACATATCTCTCTTCTATCTCTTTGGATCAGGATCCTGACCTTACCCTTTCAAACTGTCACATCTTCCAATTCTATCATCCATTTTAGTCTATCTAAGTCATCTTCACATCTAACATCCTGTAAAAGAAAGAGATCAGCTTCCAAGCTCTTCAGCTAAGTAAAAATTTTTCAATGCCTAATTAAGCCCTACAGCCTATTTATATTCAAAGAAAAAACATTGGTTATACTATTCATAAGAAATAATGTTAAGAGTCATATATACTCTCTATAACTCCACATTCATCCTTTCCAGTACCAAGTCCAAGTTGTGTTCCCTATTCATTGTCTCCTCTTCAACTCTCCTTGCCTCCAATCTAATCAGAAGTTCAGTTAGTTCTCTATCCTCCTTTTTCTCAAAGTTCTCATGATACTTCAGGCAGGCCTCCTACCAGAGCTGTAATCCATGATGCTCTGCCCAACAGTAGGTGGCCTGCTCTCCAGTGGCAACCACCAGCTCAGCCTCCCTCTCCTTATTGATCTCATACTCTTTCTTCTTCAGAAAAACTGCAAGCACCTCTACCTTCAGTGCCTCCACTACTCTATCTCTATACAGGATCTATGTCCAATGCTCATCACTCATCAATCTCAGGTCCACTTCTCCCAACTCCTTAGCTACTAAGTTATTCATCATCTAGCTTATCTACAGTAGGTTCCCCACCTCCTTTCCCCTTAGAGTCACTAGTCTTTCTCTATCTAGCATTGAGGTATCTGTCCCTGCACTCACAGCCTCATCCCACTTCTTCTCTAGGACATCTACCAGTTCATTCTTATCAACTACCACCACCTGTCCCCCTTTCACTACCTCAGGAACTCCAAAGTACACTCACTGTGTACTATGTATTAGCACATCCTCTACTATCTGGCTACTTATCACTGATCTCTGTCTTATAAGAGGAGGAGGAGTATCCTCCCATACTTCAAATATACCATCCTTATACAGATTCTTACTTAGTGCCTTCCTGGCCCCCTCTGGACCCACCTCTACCTTCTCTCTACTTTTTCTGACCCAGATACTTATATTGGTCTCTCTAGTATCCTCATTACTCCAGCAGTCCTCTTTATCTCCCTCTCTAATTTTACCAGCAACTCTCTCTACCTCTTGTATTCTTGAGACCTCTCCCACAGCTCCTTATCAATATAGATGTACTTTCCATCAACAATCTTCAAGTATATCAACTCCACATATGTCTTCTAAGCCTTTGTCCTCTGCTCCACTATACTACTCAGCTCCTCTAGTACCTCTAACAGGTCTTTCTCCTCCTCCTCACTCCCCTTCACCCTTATCACCTTATACATAAAGGCTCTCCACACCATCACTAAAGGCCAATCATGAGTCTTTCCAGTAGCCTCCCTTCCTGCTAACTAGATCTGGACATCAATATCTTCTGTCTGGAAAGAGGTTCCTTCCCATACCCTGAACCCTATATTGACTACCTCTTCATACTTAGCCATGACTTCTTCAACTCTCCTCCTCATATCTATAGTAGTCACTGTGAGAACTCCTTTTACCAGAAGTTGTACCACTCTGGGATTCCATCTCAAGCAGTATACCATTAGGATACATATCTCCCCAACAATCAACCCAGCCTTCAGCACATCCTCCAATAGTCCTGTCTCCTCAAAGCCCACCTCTACCCCTTCCAGGCCCCTCAGGAACTTAACAGATACTGCACTATTCATCTACTTAGTGATCAGCTCCAAAATCATTTTTGCTATCACCACTAAGCCCCAGAAGTACAAGATAACTATAAACTCCAAGATTGACTTCTCAAGTAATGGGGCCACCACCAGACCCATTATACCATCAGCCAAGTCACTAAGCCTCATGCTCTTCTTACAACTTGGTTGACTATCAGCAGTCTCATCTAGATTTTTTTCCAGATTGTCCATCATACTCCCATCAGCAGTCACCCCTCAGCCACTACACTACCAGTCCCACTACTCTGGTCTCCCAGAGGGACTCCCCTCTGCTACTGCTGCCCTGCAGCCTTTGCCATCTCTTTTTTTTTTTTTTTTTTTTTTTTT